>BSBK01013519.1:0-177500 GCA_027943335.1 Chamaecyparis obtusa | reverse complement strand
CTTATCTAAGGTTTGGAATGAATTTCCACATATGAAAATAAGAGACATCTTAGGGATCATTTCCATTTTCGTGCATACCAAAAAAGGAACATTAGGAGAGGCATATAGGTGGCCTAGGAAAGTGAAAATAGAAGAATTAAGGCCCCCAACCCATGTAATAACCTTGGGGCACTAAAATTCAACCTAAACCTCACCCTACGACTCCACAAAACCTCTCAAAATTCCACATTAATCATGCATCCGAAAATGGAGTATTGGTTTCAACATTTCTTGGTCCCTTAAACTACCTACCTAGCTTAGGAATGCTCAACACTAACTAAGGAGAGGGTGGGGTCCATACTCCACTCAACATGCCACTTCATCAAAATGGTGTCAAGTGACACCTCACTAAAACACACATCACAAACACATGTGGCATGCCTTGTGTGCAAAAACATTTATACATTATCACAAAGATAAAAATTTACTTACAAACATATGTTTCAAACATTGTCAACCATATACACATGGGCATCACATTTAAGAAAGAAATCATGATATGACAAGGTCATACTCTTCTAGAGTCGACCTTGGTTTCCAACTGATTGCACTTAGATCCTATCTTGCTTCCCTGACTTACAACCATGACCATGTTCCTGCACACACAAATTCGCTGTCAGTACATTATAAAAATCTTGCATTAATAATCATTTAAAAAATAGAGTAGTAACATCTAAAATTGACAAATATAAATATTTGCATTTTCATGATTCATTTCATAATCCACATTATATCAAATATCAATCCAGATTTCCACATAAGCATGTAATCTTGAGCTTAATCATTGAACCATGATGCCATCAACATTTACTATTCTATAACATAACGTGACAAATGCAGAAGCAACATTAACCTTAAATTTTCTATCACATGAGGTACATTCTTTTAGTCTCTATAATCCTTCATCATAATTTTAATCATCAATTTAATCATTACTTTCAAATGAATAATGTAAATTGAATCAGGAGAACATGATCTCATTAACTCAAATGTCACAAAAATCATTCCGGATTTATATAAATCATGATGTAGTTCTAGCCAATTTACATAAGCATTAATTTTGTCAATTTGAAATCATTTATATGGCATAAAAGCAAGTAACTAGATCATTAAGCAATTCTCATAATAATATCCTGAAAATTCATCAATATATTTTATCACCTAACCTTTAACCTTCACATAATTTCACATCGCAACAATAATTCAAATAGTGATTAATCATTTTCCTAAAAGACTCATCAACATATTTGTACCCAAATTGTAACATCTCAGTATTCATCTAAATGATTATCTTAATTTTAGTTATAATGTATCATAAGGTCGACAATCAACATCTTGTGTAAGGAAAGCATTTGACAAATATTTAGTCCCATCACCTATAGTAATCAAATTCTTGTCAAAAGATGAAATCATATTAATTCATTAAAAACCTTAGGAAAATTACTAGGTCTATCATACTAATAATGCAAAAGGCTTTGATGGGTCTAGGGTGAGGCCTCACAATAATCCAAAATAGTTCTACTACTTCTGCAAGTCGGTAAACATAAAATACTTCCACTGTCTATGTATTTACCGATTGACAATCTAAACTTTGTAATAATTACTGATTAAATATAATATGTAATATGCAAAGTATGATCACAAACAAATATCACAATCAACACATAACACAAGAGATTTAACGTGCAAACCATGTAAAGGGAAAAACCACCTTGGACCGGCAACCCAAAATTGTTCACTCTTCTGAAGTGAGGTCGGTGAAGACCCAACCCTGTTAAAGGTTTACAAATAGACTGTTAGGTGTGACCTTGTTAGAGGATTTTAGACCAAAAGTTATCGTCCAACCAGCAGTCACTCTGGGGTTGACAGGATAACAATGTTCACTCTATGAATGAAACATCAAAAGACTTTCATAGTCCACTCGATTAAGAGATTTGACTGTGTACAATGGTTAAATGTGTAATAGTAGATGATCTACCTAAATAAAACTTTAGTTTGCAATTTACAGATCATTGTTCATCTCATTCAAATATTTTTGACCAATATAAGACTCCAAATTCAATACTGTATGGTAACTCTTTGTAGCTCGGTAACTATTCTACAGTATCTTCTTCTTCCAGCATCCATTTCATAATGAAACCAATGTCTCTTATATAGACAAGTAAATCATTTTTTTTTCCTCCATCAGATTTTGCTGCTTAATCATATTCATAGATTTTTCTGCTTTAAGCTCCCTCAGTTGATGTGTCGGTAGCATGTTTCAATCTACTCCATTACATCCTATTGATTTACGTTACCTTGATTTCATACACTTTACATCTCATCACTTTATCATCTAAACTGATCATTTAATTCCTTTTTGTTTTTTTTAGTTAACAAAGAAATGTGTCGGTGAGCACAAGCTTAATTAATATTGCGCTCAGTATACACTACACTTCATCAGTGTATACTGAAATGCTTTGTTTACCAACAACATTGCTTTGTGTCTTTCAGATGTATTCTTCATCATAGATGAATGCAACATAATAAAGTCAATTCTATCAAGTCATAGACTCATCAACAAGTTACTCAGTGTATTCATTATCCTCATCTATCATATACATCTTCCTCATGTAGATATTTCTATTCTTCATCGCTTTCACCTTCCTTCAGATGTGTTGGTATAGTAACTTACAAGATAAGTATTGTCAAGCTAGTTGACATCAATGACAACATAATACTTATTTAATCATCTTGCATATCTAATCATCAACTCCTTAGTAATCTTGAATTACAGATTCTTCAATCTGGTTCTAAATCATTTGTAGTTCATCAATGCAAATTCTCAGGTTGTATGTGACTTTTTGTTGAACCATAGTTTTGTCAAATTTGGGATACCAGTCAAAATAGTAGTAGGCAATGCTACATATTTTTCTTTAGAAGAGATATCATCATTTTTTTATAAGCACAAGATATCCTTAAACCACTCATCAAATTAATTCCCATTGAGGAATGGTCAGGCAAAGTCCAGCAATAAGAACCTTGTCGCTATAATTAAAAAGTTTTTGGGTGATGATCCTTGTGATTGGCACAAAAATTTACATGAAGCCTTATAGGCTGACTAAACTACTCTAAAGAGGGCTATTGGAATGACACATTTCAAACTGGTCTACGAGGTAGGAGCTCTTGTGTCACTACCCCTAGAACTTTTTAATGCCAAGTTGGAAATGATGATTAAAGATCAGTATTTTCAAAATTCCTTGGAGAAGTGCATCATGTACCTGAATAAGTTAGAAGAAGAGAGAAATGACTTAGTGGATCACATTACAGAGCATCAACTGAAAGTCAAGAATTTTTTTGATATGTGAGCTGGTACATGTAAGTTCATGGTAGGAGATGAAGTTCTATTATGGAATAAAAGAAGGGTTCCTAATGGGATTAGATGGGAAGTTTGAAGATTTATGGAAAGGCTCATTCATTATTTCAGAGGCAATTGGTTCAAATGCTTTATGTCTATCCTACCCAGATGGTATTAATATTCCTTCCACTTACAATAAGCAGGACCTCAAATTGTTCAAGTTGTAATATTTTTCTGAGTCTTCCCCCTATATATAATAGGTAGCTTTTCCTTCTTTCCCTTTTTGGTTTTCTCGCATGTGTATTTTCTTTCCCTTCCTTTTTGCTTTGTGAAACTAGTAATCTAGAGTTCTCTGCATATTTGGCAACATGTAGTCCCCCAAACAGAGCTAGTGTTAGGGTCTATTTGAGTCACCATGTTAAAAGTGCCCTTGACCCTTGAAGATATTTAATCCTTGTCCGATTTTCTTTTTAAAAAAAAAATCTTGCATCAAGGTCTTCAATGTTGTATTTTCCTTTGAGTTAACCGTCACAACATTTCAAGCTTGTCTTTGTCAAGTTGGTATCCTCCAATCAAGTGTTGGTATTTCTTGATCCTTCTTGAACCAGTTTGAACCTCTTTGAACCTCAGTTTGAAGAAGTACAAAGAAGTTAAATCAAAATATTTTTATCTAATGTTGGTAATTGTAGGTGGGACCTAGGTACACATCATCACATGACACTGAACCACTTTGAACCTCTTCGCACCCCGATTTGAAGTAGTTCAAAAGAGTTCAAAAGAGATACCAAAAAGCCCAAATATTGATGTGACAACTGATGAGTCAGATGATGTAGAATGTTAGTGAAGTAATCATCAGGATGATGGTATAGTCAGCCTCGAAAAGATGGAAAGGGTGGGGGAAATTCAAGTTGGAAATATGAATTATTGCAGATTTTATCTTAGTACGAGTGAAGTAATGGCATTAAATGGAAAGTAATGGTGATTTGGATAGTTTGTGAAACAAAATAACAGTCATATGTCACATCATCATTTTGAATTCAGTCTTGATTTCATGTCATCATTAACGCTCTTTTTTCTAGTGGAGCTCCGCAGTATGGGAATTCTTTAAAAGTACATTATTTGGCTTATTTCTTTCCAAAGTAAAATTGTGGAGTATCCACTGCGGATGACAGAGATTATTTTCTTAAGTCGATAGAGCATAGGTAAATTCTTAAAAGCCTCCTTTTTTTTTCTTGTTTTTTACATGATAGTGTGACTTCAAAAGGATTATTTCTCTCTATTTGTTTTGGGGAAGAAAAATGAAGTCTAGCATGCATTTCTTGAGAAATCTTGTGAATTTAGAGCGGTGATTACATACATTGATTTATTAGGGGTTAAAGTAGAGAAAATGGCCTAATTTTTTTTGAGTTTTGTAGAAAAGGATTATACTATAGAATTTTTGTCCATTGGGTTACTTGAAGCCGCAACCTTTCCTTCAGCTGTAGTAAGCCCTGAGTTAATCCAATAGTGCATAAACCAATATGATGTCAAGTCTAAGTGTGTGTTGAATAATGGAGGTTAGAGTCTCTTGTCTATAACCAGAGAAAACATAATGTCAATTTTCAAGTTACCTGATGAGGCTTTTTCTAGTTTCACTCCAACCTAGTCGCTTGCTTAATTTTGAGAAATAAGTGACAAAAATCATAGTAATATTGCTCGTAAGTGAACTAAGTCATTCTACAAAGGAGGGTCCAAGATGCCTAAGGTATTGACCAAGGACCACATGAAGCCTCACATCCATGACATAATGGTCTTATTGCATAGAGTGAGAGGATCAGAACAAGTGCTCCATTTTGAAGATTGGATGTATCATTTCATAGAGGTTAATTTAGAAGAGCTACAACATTTGGGGTCAAATTTTGATGCTAATTTGCGATGCCACTACAATTTGTGTTTTTTTCTGCAAGTGCGCTTGATGTTGTCATAATAGTAATGATAACATCATAATTGTGACACCCTTTAGTTATAAACAAAAAAAAGAAAAGAAAGTTGCATTTGTAATTTTTGTGTTAATTCGAAGAGATGCCGTGAAGATGGCACTGAAATTTTGCATGGCATGAAGAGGCCGACATCATGTGGGAAGAGGACACTGGCACTTGAGGTAGGCATTCGAGCTTTGTCCTCTCATTAAATTAGTTTAAGTGGCATTGTTTACATCTTAGCATTGTTAATAGTGGCATTATTTACATCTTAGCATTTGGAATGCTCGATGACCCATGAGCTTTGAGAGCTAGGGCATCATTGCTATTACCTTCAAGGCATTGTGTGAAGTGTTTGATCTCTCTTCATTTGTTTTGTTGTTGATATTCACTATGTGGTACTCCTTGTTTATGATTGTTTCATAAGGAAATGTCTTGATGGCTCATTGGCTGCAAGCTAGGGAATCATACATTGTTCATGAGCTCACTATTTAATACTAGCATTGTTTACATCTTTTCATTTGGAATGCTTGATGACTCGTGAGCTTTGAGAGCTAGGGCATCATTGCTATTACCTTCAAGGCATTGTGTGAAGTGTTTTATCTCTCTTTATTTGTTTTTCTATTGATATTCACTATGTGGTACTCTCCATTTATGATCATTTCATGAGGAAGTGTCTTGATAACTCATGGGCTACAAGCTGGGGCATCATACATTGTTCATGAGCTCACTATTTAATACTGACATTGTTTACATCTTTTCATTTGGAATGCTTGATGACCTATGAGCTTTGAGAGCTAGGGCATCATTTCTATTACCTTCAAGGCATTATGTGAAGTGTTTGATCTCTCTTTATTTGTTTTTTTGTGGATATTCACTATGTGGTACTCCCCATTTATGATCATTTCACTAGGAAATGTCTTGATGGCTAGTGGGCTGCAAGCTAGGGAATCATACATTGTTCATGAGCTCACTATTTAATACTGGCATTTTTTACATCTTTTCATTTCGAATGCTTGATGACCTATGACCTTTGAGGGCTAGGGCATCATTTCTATTACCTTCAAGGCATTGTGTTAAGTGTTTGATCTCTCTTTACTTGTTTTTCTATTGATATTCACTATGTGGTACTCCCCGTTTATGATCATTTCATGAGGAAATGTCTTGATGGCTTGCAGGCTACAAGCTAGGGCATCATACATTATTCATGAGGTCACTGTTTAATGTTGGCATTGTTCATGAGCTCACTATTTAATATTTGGCTAGGCCATGTAAATGGTACCTACCCAACCCAATCAGCCCAAGAAAATGTGTCATGTTTATGTTTGTCAAATACACTCGTTCACCATTTTATTCTTGTTCTTCACACAAATATTGCATCAAAAGTAATTGTAAACAATGATTCAAAGAAAAAAGAAACAAGTAAAATATATTAGAGCCCAAAATAATACAACCAAGGAGAAATAGTTCCCTAATAGTGTCCTTTGGATCTAACCCCATCTTTTCCTTGCAGGTTTTGGATCATACAAGAGCATACTGGATTGAACCCTGAGTCAATACTTCATTACTTTAGGCAATGTTTGGTACCTTCATTATTAATGTTCATCCGCTTATGTATGTTTGCATATTCATTCATATAAGTTGGCTATTAGTGACCATATAGGACCATTCTTGATGAAGTTTGGCACAAAATTTTATAACATAGTTTCTTAGCATTTGATTTTTATATGGTAGCCATGACTTGAGGTAGGAATCCAAGCTTTGTCTTCTGATTAACTCAATTTAATTTTGATGGCATTTATTGATTTAATGGAAAAAAATGAATGTTAATACTGGCATTGTTTTCATCTTTTCATTTGGAATGCTCGATGACCCGCGAGCTTTGAGAGCTAGGGCATCGTTGCTATTACCTTCAAGGCATTGCATGAAGTGTTTGATATCTCTTTATTTGTTTTTTTGTTGATATTCACTATGTGGTACTCCCCGTTTATGATCATTTCATGAGGAAATATCTTGATGGATTGCGGGCTGCAAGCTAGGGCATCATGCATTGTTTATGAGCTCACTGTTTGAGTAGCTCATGTGCCTATTTGATTGGTCATTTCTCTATTTGTTATATTGATGATATTAGATCAAATAGGGACATCCGTAATAAAATAATACACTTAATATTTTGAATTTGAGCTCTGGCATCATGCAATGTTATTGCTATCAAAATATTAAGTGTATTAATGTATGATCTAATAGCAGCAACCTCATTGATCATTACCTTTCACTCCTCCATCATTATAGAAGAGATAACTACCTACAACTATATTTCATAATTCCTCCTTTTAAGTCATAGGTTAGTTTAAAATGGAGAGGGGTCTCGAAATATCATAAGTAAAAACTATTAGGATTAATAAGATAGAAATAATAATTACGTTGAAATATAACCAATATCAAAAAACAATAAACCACACAGAAGAGAACACAATACACAAAGATTTAACATGGTTCACCCAACCCTGGGCTATGTCCACCAACAACGAGTCCAATATTATTATTATCCAATGATTACAACCTGATTACAATCTATAATCCCTTACAGCTCAATTCCACCACAAGTACTAAAATGATACATTATGAAATATCTAACCCTAAGCCATATTATACAATATTTTTCCACTTTAGGGTTATAATGAGTTACAATCATGTCGGCCCAAAAATAGCCAAAAACATGTCAGCCTCAAAAAAATTTAGCGAGGTCGGGAGTAAAAGTGTACAATACTTTCCTGATTAGTCAACACAAGCTAATAATCTCCCACTTGGTGACTGATGAGTATCCACACTAAAAAACCTCCCACTTGGAGACTGATCCTGTAGAAATACCACTACCATATGAGGTTTCCACTAGATCGAACCACCCTCAACTCAATTGTTCCTTTATTCTATTCAGTCTAGAAGACCAACTAAAGCTGAACATGAGTTCAACTTCTCCCTTGTTACTACCTTTGTAAACATATCTACTTGATTATCATATGTATGAATCTTTTCTATCTTTAACTTCCCATCATCCAAAACTGACCGAATAAAATGGTAGCACAACTGTATATGTTTTGTCTTTTAGTGAAAACCAAAATTCTTCACAAGATGAATGACACTTTGGCTATCTATATGAAAAAAATTATCCGTTTGTGGATGTCCCAATTCTTCCATGAAGAATTGAAGCCATATCATCTCCTTGGCTACCTCTGTAGCAGCAACATAGTCTACCTCTTTAGTGGATAAAGCAACCACCTTTTGTAGTCGAGAAATCCAACTCGTTGCTCTCCCACCAATAGTAAATACATAACTTGTAGTAATCTTCCTGCTATTTATATCTCCTACCAAATCTAAGTCAACATAGCCTTGTACAGTAGTAGTAGAACCCCCAAAGTGTAAACACTTATTGGATGTACCTCTCAAATATCTAAGAATCCATTTGACTACATTTCAATGCTCAATACCAGGGTTACTCATATATTGACTAATGACTCCCACTACGTGTGCAATATCTGGCCTAGTACATACCATAGCACACATTAAGCTCCCTATAGCTGAAGCATAAGGTATCTTAGACATTTTTTCATCTTCTTCTGATGTCTTAGGACACATCTCCTTAGTCAATTTCAAATGACTAGGAAAAGGTGTTCTAACAGCTTTGGAATTCTCCATAGAGAAATGTTGCAACACCTTAATATAATCAGCCTGAGATAGAGACAAGTTCCTAGTCTTCCTATCTCTACAAATTTTCATACCAAGGATTTGTTTTTCTACCCTGAAATCCTTCATAGAAAATGAATGTGCTAACTATTTTTTCAACCCCTTAATGTGATCCATGTTAGACCTAGCTACAAGCATATCATCAACATATAAACATAAAATAATGTAGTTATCATCATCCAACCTCTTAAAATTAACACAATGGTTAGAATGGCACTGACTATATCCATGCTCATTCATAAAAGTGTCAAATTTAATATATCATTGCTGAGGTGCTTTCTTTAAGCCATATAAACTTTTCTGCAATCTACACACCAAATTCTCCTTACCCTTGACCTCAAATCCTTATGGCTGGACCATATATATTTCTTCATCCAAATAACCATGAAGAAAAGTTGTTTTAACATCAAGCTTCTCTTAATGCAAATCTTCAGTATCCACAATACTTAAAATAGTATGGATAGAAGTCATTTTAACAACTAGAGAAAATATCTCATCAAAATCAATACCCTTTTTCTATGCAAATCCTTTTACAACTAACTTGGCTTTAAATTTTTTGTTACCTCCATCCTCTTCTTTCAGCCTATAAAACCATTTATTTTGTAAAGCCCTTTTACCTGCAGGTAACTTTCATAAATCCCAAGTGTAATTTTTCAGCAAGGAGTCCATTTCCTCTATCATTATAGACTCCCACTAAATCTTTGTATCCACTTGCACAACTTCATTATAACATTCAAGTTCACCAGCATCTATTAACAAAATAGAATATAAAGATGGAGAAAATATTTTTGGAGGTCTACTTAGCCTTGTTGACCGTCTAACATTCACTGGGGTGTGTGGTATTTGTTATTATTGTTGTTGCAGAGCATAAGGAACTACTGTAACATCATCTTTTGGAGTATCATCCAGTACTACATAGTCATTTTCTTTCTTCTCATGTTGCTGCAACATATCTTTGTACAATACTTTCTCATTGAATATGACATTCGTTATTCTTACAATTTTATGATTTTCAAAATCCCAAAGCTTATAACCAAATTCAACAATGCCATATCCAACAAATACTCATTTCTTTGAATTATAGGGGCCTCTATTGATTACATAAACAAAAGTGTTCACAGTCTCTTCCCACATGTTTTTGGGTAGCCTAGTATGCAACATCATACTCCTTGCATGCTCCATTATTGTCCCATTCATGCATTCAACCACTCCATTTTCTTGTGGAGTCCTTGGTATAGTTTTCTACCTTTGAATACCATTAGAGGAACAATAATATTCAAATTCCATGTTGCAATACTCACAACCATTATCATATCTAATACATTTTAACCTTTTACCAGTCTCAATCTCAACCAAGCATTTTCATTTCTTAAAAGTTTGAAATCCATCAGATTTCTATCTAAGGAAATAAATCCATACTTTTCTTGTTGCATCATCTATAAATGTAACATAATACAAAGAGCCACCAAGGGAAGATACTTGAGCTAGTCCCCATACATTTATATGCACAAGCTCTAATCTCTGATTTTTCTTTTCCTTCCCACTCTTCACAAAACTAAGTGTCTTTTATTTTCCATACACACAACTCTCACAAAAATCCATATTGACACAATTCAGACCAAGTAAAACTTTCTTTGAATGAATTAATTTCATACCTTTCTCACTCATGTGCCCGAGTCTTTTGTGCCACAGTGTTGTGTCAAAATCTACAGAAATGGTTTGATGTTCTTCCTGCTCAACTACAACCATTATTCTTGAACATTCATTATCTTCTTAAACAATTAAAGTAGAAGGAATAGTATGATCTGTACAAAGATATAAGGTTCCTACTTTCACACCTTTTGGTACTACTAAGGAACATTTTGGAACCTTGCAATTTCTATCATTAAAAGTAATTGTACAACCTTCATAACCCAATTGCCCTACTAAAATCAAATTCCTACTTAGCCTTGGAACATGTCTGACCTCTTGTAGTAGCCAATGATTCCCAGTCTGCAATTTAATCTTAATTTTTCCCTTTCCAACTATCTGAAAAGGTTCATTATCTCCCAAATAAACTAGCCCAAAATCCCCTTGGACATAATCAAGAAAGTAACCTCTATGGGGTGTAGCATGAAATGAAGCCCCAAAATCTAAAACCCATGAATTGTCAATACTTTCTAAAGAAAGAATCAAAGCATCCTCTTTAGATTTATTACTTACCACATTTACCTCCTTGTTACCTTCTTTTTTTTCTCCTTCTTTATTCTTTCAAGACCAACAATTTTTTGGGAGTTCCCTTTGATCTTCAACTTGTAGATTTATACTTTGATGGATAACTTTAATATAAATTTTGACTCTATCACCACTCCAAAGTCTACAAGGAAGAGGGACAATTAACAAGGATCAAGAGAGATCCTCCTACACTTTGAGCCTTATTGCTTAGGTGGGTGTACCCTTGATTCACTTCTTGAAAGGAATCACTAAATGATATACAACTATATACTCTTTACTAACTTCTTGAAGATTTTATCATTTGAATGTTTGTGTGTATGGTTGACAATAATGAAATGCCTCCAGAGGATGGACTAGTGCCTTAACCTAGGGTAGAGAGTCACCCAATTACATACATCAGCTGAAGATCTTAATTCAAACACAATTGAATCCGGGATAAGTGGTTTTCCTATTACCCCTCTCCCTCAGACACAAGGACATCAGATTCTTGCTTGGTTGCAAACTCACTGAACCCACCTAAAAGACTTTAATCCTAACTTTTTTAGGAACTTAGAGATGACTTCACAATACTCTTTGTTTACCATATGCTAATACACTTTGTGACATTAACATATATGAGCTTAGAACTGAAACAAGAAGACATGCACAAATGCAAGATTGGAACTCAATAACATCCTCATTAATATATTCAGAATCAATACACAATCAGAACAACACAAGGATAGGAAAAGAAATGGAATCCAACTCCTCTATCATTAGAACACCATGGACAACTAGCTAGGACCAAAGAAAGTTTTTGGAACCCCTACACAGTCAAAAATTCTCCAACTTATACTCCCTAGTCATCTTGGAATTCTCAAAGAGAAAGCAACAAGCTACGGATGACTTAGGGTTAGGGTTTTAACCACCCAACCAACTGGAAATGGTCATAAAGTTATTACAGGGGTAGAAACCTAGGCAACCAAGAGAAAGAAAATCCTGGAATGATCCTCAATCATGAAAAATTCTCTGTGAAAGTACTAAGAACCATAAAAACACTCAAAATGTCAACCCTGCAACATGCCTCGAGCATAAAACCACACATTACAAACCCTGTAGATGATCAAAGAACACCCTGGACCACACTGCAATAGCAAACACGTCATCTCTCACCAACACCAGTCGCTTCTGCATTAAATTCTAGTCCTTCTGGTCGCAAGAAACCCTTCAAAAATTTGAATTTGAATAATAATGGTCATTTCCATGGCGCTTGTAGTGAATTAGTAGTCGACATTTAAATCTACAACAACTTTAAGTCTTGACTGTCTGATCCTCCCTTTTCATGGTCTTTATTGATTTTAACCTTACAAGGAATCCTGGTTTACATTTAGCGATTACACGATAGCACATTTCCTACTTGCAAGGTGAAATCTTAACTTGCCTTTTAACTCTATGAATTAGCGACAAGAAGAAAACAACTAACTCCAGTTCCACACTTGGCAAAATGGTGACAAGAGGATTTTTCTAGTTTGTGAAACATTTTATCTATCCACCAAAAATTTTTCATGATTACGCGAATGCTTGTTCGCTGAACCGCTAAAACATTTAGAGTACCACCACCTTTCCATGTGAATAAGTGAAACCCTTGTAATATATCAAAACTACCAAACACTTTATCAGGATCACCAAAAGACTCTTGACAACCCTGGGCCCGCTTGAACATCTACCACATGTCACAACATCACTCACTGCAATCACTCGGTCACCCCTGACATAGGACCCACTGACACATCCAAGTAAGATGCGAGATCAACAGATGGCGCATGGTCTCAAGGGGTAGGAATATTCCTTATGATCATGCACTGACCATTGATTGAAAAACCTTCTTTGTAGGGCCCACTGACAAGATCCCTCTCAGCAACACACCGACCAATGAGAGAATGCCAACTATGCCAACATGGCAGTGGACCTGCGTCACTTTATCACTTCTGAGGAAAGTAAGATCGACGGCCAACGTAAGATCTCAAGCCTCTAACAAAACCCATGATAAATTATGCCCATCATCGATCCTCTATAGATGTTAGGACCCTCTAACGCATCTAAAAACTAGGTCCCACTGACAACCTGATGGTAGATCCCAAATTGATGGTTGTCACATGATCGCAAAGGGGAAGAATATTCCTTGCGATCATGCGACAACCACCAGATCAAGATGGTGTTAGAAGGCTAGGCCTAGGAAATATTAAGGGGCATGACTTAGGAAATATTAAAGCACCACTGAGCTTATAGATTTAGGAAAAAATAATCTGGGAAACTTAGGCAAATTGGTGAATACTAAAAGGGGCCCGAAAACATTAGTCGCAAGATCGTAACACAATAAAAAAATTCACACAACCACATGACAAAGGGGGAACAATTAAGCACATAAAAATTAAGACCCTTAAGTGACCCAAAAAGTTAACATGAAAATAGAACAAGGACAAGGTAAAAACAAAGGGTTTTTCCATGTAACGGCTAGTTTTTTGAATTTTCTGCTAAGGGTTTTTAGCCAGAGACATGAAAAATGACACAGAGACCAGGGGAAAGATGCCAGGGCCATGAAATTTTTTGCATGTGCTAACACAATCTTTCTTCTTATGACCTATTTTTCCATAGTACTAGAAATCATTTGGCCCTTTGGATTCAGACCTCTATCCCTTTGATTTTCCTCTTGATTTCCCACAATTTCAAGAGTTGTTTCCTCTCTCATTGGTTCTACCTCTGATTTGTGCATTTAAGACACTACCTAATGTGGATACACCTAAGCTTTTCCTATGAATTTCCTCACTCATAATAACACCAATAACATCATCATATTTTAGAGTATTAGAACCATAAAAAGAATTAATAACAATCATTACCAAGCCATTCCAACTTTTAGGAAAAGAACACAAAATCAAGAGAGCCCTGACTTCTTCATCAAAAATAATATTGATAGAAGTTAATTGACTGGTAATTGTATTAAACTCATTTAAATGATCAAAAAATGACCCACCTTCCACCATTTTCATATTAAACAAAGGCTTCATGAGAAATACCTTATTTGAAGTGGAGGGCTTTTCATACAACTTCGCTAGGGTTTTCATCAAATCTTCAGTCATCATTGCTTATGTAATATTGAATGCCACTGATTGTGCCATGCATAATCAAATACTACCAAGAGCCTTTCTATCAAGAATTGTCCAGTCCTCATCAGAAATGCTTACTGGTTTATTGGGTTTTCCTTCCAACGACCGCAATAGATCCTTCTGATAGAGATAGTCTTCCATTTTCATTTTCCATAACTGAAAGTTCTGCCCATTAAACCTGTCAACCTTCAGCCTACCCTCATCTTCTATTGCTCTCACTCAACCATGAGACTCCCACTAAACTGTGAGATCTTCCTGCAGAGGATAACTGAAAAACAACCTCACTCTGATACCACTTGTTAGGATTAACAAGACAAAAATAACAATTACATGAAAATATAACCAATATCAAAAAATAATAAACCACATAGAAGAGAACATAATACACAAATATTTAATGTGGTTCACCCAATCCCTAGGCTACGTCCATAAAAAATGAGTCCAATATTATTATTATCCAGTGATTACAACCTGATTACAATCTTTAATCCCTTATAGCTCAATTCCATCACAAGTACTAAAATGATACATTATGAAATCCCTAACCCTAATCCATATTATACAATATTTCTCCGCTTTAGGGTTAGAATGAGTTACAATCATGTTAGCCCAAAAATAGCTGAAAATATGTTAGCCTCAAAAAAATTTGGCGAGGTCAGGAAGAAAAGTGTACAATACTTTCCTGATCAGTCACCACAAGCTAAAAGAAACATTACATAGTGGCATTAAGATTAAGTACAATATGAATTCACATGCCTTTAATTATGTTACACTTTTGGAATTATCACTCATTGGTCATTTGACAATTCAAGATATAAGTATCAGAATATAAACTATTGTAAAAGGAAGAAACACATATGTATCATCATTTAATACAAAATATTAAAGTATCCCATAGACACATAGTTGCTATTATAACAACCATCCTCTAATCCCATGGTGTACTAGTCTCAAGGTAAGAACAATTTACTTAAGCCATTATATAAGTATGATCCTAAAGTTTAAATAGACATTGATTATGGATATACAACACTAAGCCATAACAAATTACAGAGTTTCACTGCAATTTCTATGTCTTCTTACAATCATCCTACTACTTACACTGCAATTTCTATGCCCACTTACAATAATAAATTACAGAGTTTCACTAGAATTTCTTTGTCCACTTCCATTAAAATATATCACTCCTCCTGTTATATAGGCATCCTTCTCATTAAGTGTTTCCATTAAAATATATCAGTCCTATTATATAATGTATATCAATACTTGTTTAAAATGCCATACTTGTTGCTCTTAAATATTATTACCATTTAACTCAAATTTACATGACATTAAAGCTAAGCCCAAAATGTATACATACGTGTAAGTATAGGAGAAGTTGGATTCTGCAACTATTGGAAAAAAAAACTATACCAACAGTAACTTACGAGAAACTATACTTTTTCTTACCACACCATGTTGGAAACAATTGTCTGAAGGAAATTGCTACTCAATTATGTATTGTCTTTGATGTCACACAATGTCATGGTCCGCAGCAATCAATTTCTACTGAGCTCAGTCGGTCTGCCAGACAGGAATATTAGTGCTTACCGAGTCCACTCGGTTATCGAAGAAAAGCAATGTCTACCAAGTTCACTCGGTTGCCAAAGAAAGCTAGTGTTTACCGAGTTCAGTCATCGAAGAAAAGCTAGTGTTTACCAAGTTCAGTCGGTCATCGAAGGAAGTTTAGTATTTACCGAGTTCAGTCGGTCACCGAAGAAACGTTAGTGTTTACCGAGTTCAGTCGGTTATCGAAGGAAAAGATTGTCGGTGTTTACCGAGTTCCCTCGGTCTCTGAAAGATTATAGAAAGTTATGGTCACCGAGCACTATCGGCCCTTGAAGGATTTTTGAAAATAGAGTTTGCTTAATTCAGCTGACTGTTATACTAAATAATGTCGATTTGACAAATCTAAAATCGTATAAATAAAAGGTCAAATGTGAAAATAAAAAAAAAGCAGCAGAAGATTTACAGAAGAAAAGCAGGAAAGGTGAATGCGAATTTGTGAAGGATGTTCAGATATCCTTGAGGTGCAACAGAGATTTATTCGATCAGAAAGGATCAGACTTATGCAGAACAGAGATCTGTAATCAGCAAGACAGTTGCATTATTATACAGGTCATTTTTCATTGTTACCTTCTTATCATTGTAACAGTGAATTCTAAATCTCTTAACCGAGTTGGTTTAACAACCATATTGTAAATCCTCTAACAAGGTGACAATTCCATTGAATTGTTTTCAAGACCTCTTACCAGGCCACTCCTAGCAGGGTATTTTAAATCCTCTAACAAGGTCACACCTAACAGTGTGTTTTGTAACCTTTTACCGGGTTGGCTTCTAACCGGGCATCACTTCAGAAAAGTGAAAATCAGTATCTAGATACATTGGTGGTTTTTCCCATATTGGGTTTCCACATTAAATCTTGTGTCTCTTGTGTTCTTAATTACATTCTCAATCATATACATGTGGTGATGAATATCTAAAGATAATTTTGCTAATACTTTCTGCATCTTCAAAGTTACTGTAATCTATTTACCGAGTGCTAAAACAGATAACATTGTTAAGATATCCTAAGGGATCTGGAAAGAATTAAATCAGGAAGTGTTTTATGGTTGACTGATTCATCCCCCCTCTCAGTCACTTCATCCATATTCCATCAATTGGTATTAGAGCTTTTGGTGCTTGCAGGAAGGGTTTCAAAGACCTAAGCTAAAGATCAGGATGTCTTACAAGAGGGAAATTCCAAAGCTTAACAGAGATAACTTTTCAGCATGGCAAGGTCTCATGCGACTTCATCTGGCTTCCATTGGTGATTCAGGATGCAAATACATTGATGAAGAATACACAATTCCTAATGGCACATTAACTGTTGAAGACATTGCAGATAAAAAGACACAACACCATGATGATAGACATTGCATCTGCTCTCAGCTATGAAGAATTTGATGATATTAAAGACTGCACCACTGCATATGAAATGTGGGTGGCACTGAAGAAAATATATGGTGGTGATGCAAATGTGAAAAGAGCCAAAGCAGAAAGCCTAAGAGGACAGTTTGACAAGATGAATATGAAGGAAGATGAAAACATTGCAAAATATGTTGAAAGAATCAAAGCAAGTGTAAGTGCAATTAGAGCTTCTGGAGGAACAATCTCAGATGAGACTATTATAAGTAAGGTACTCAGAACATTACTCCCTATCTATGCAATAAGAGTATCAGCTATTCAAGAAAGAAGATGTGAAACAAACCACAATATAACTTTGGATGCTTTAGTTGGAAGATTGACAGCTTTTGAATTAGACAACTATGACAACTATGTTCCTAGTTCCAAAAATATTGAATCAGCATTTGAGGCCAAGGTTTCACTAAAGAAGAACAAGAAAATTAAAGAAGTTCAGTCAGAAAGTGAAGAAGAATCAGAAGAAAGTTCTGATAGTGATCTTGAAATTGTAGAAGCATTACTTGCAAAGAAGTACTCTAGAGGGAAAGGTAAGTATAAAGGTAAAACTCCTTTAATCTATTTTTCATGTGAAGAAATTGGACATATTGCAGCTAGGTGCCCAAACAAGCAAGTCAAGGAAGAGAAGAGAAGTCACAAGTACTATGGCAAAAAGAATTTCAAATCATACAAGGATAAAGGTAAGAAATCATGTTTTATGGCTAAAGATTCTGATGATAGTGAAGAAGAAATTGTCTTTATTGCTATAAAAGATGAATCTGATGATGATGAAGATAAGATGGCACTTATTTCTCATATAAGAAAAGATGATATATGGATAATAGATAGTGGATGTTCACACCACATGATTGGTGACAAGACAAAATTTGAATATCTAGAAGACTGTGACAATGGTAATGTAAGATTTGGAAACAATGAACCTTTTTGTATAAAAGGAAAAGGAAGAATCTCATTAACCAAAGAACTCATTGTTGGAAATATTCAGGAATTAACCAAGTTACTGAGAGGGGAGGGGTGAATCAGTAACTTCAAATTCTCTTCATATTTTAACATGTATTTTACTTTTAACCTTTGCATACAGAAAGCATGAAACTAAAAAAAGCATTCACAATAAAGACACATGGATTTGGTTACCCAGAAACCTTCCAAAAGAAAGTAAAACTGGGGTGGGGATGAAACCCACAAAGCTTTAATACTGCAGAATAAAGTTGGCCGGTTAAGGCTTACAATTTGATCACTTCCGATGATCTGCCCTGTTAGGAGCAATAAGGATTGCTAAATCCACCCTGTTAAAGGATTTACAAACATACAGTGAAGTATGCACTCGGTAAAGAGATTTATACAAAGACTGTTAAGTCTACCCAGTTAAAGGATTTAGTACTGATTCACCTGTTAGAATGAAACAGTAGATCTCTGCTTTGCAACTGGATTGCTGAATGAGATTCGCTGATGTACTGATCACCTTCTGTGATGAATTTGTCTTTTCTGTATCTTATGCTTCTGAAGCCTTCTGCAATTCGCTTACTTCTGCCTTTGTTACTCTTTTATATATTCTGTATCATATATTTCATTACTTGTTGCATATATCTTTTATTTCTACATCATTGTTTATATACAGATTTCAAACAATTAATTACAATTACGATTGCACAGTCGGCTTGACAAATAAACATAAGTGCTACTAAGTCGGCCCAAATATGGTTACTCGGTTCCTTCACACTGACTCGGTGACTTTCTGATACTCGGCGTCCACTGCATTACTCGGCATCGTCATGCACTCGGTAGAAGTGAAGGCACGGTTCATACTGATCACTCGGTAGGTATTGAACTCGGTAAGCATTGGTGACTCGGTAGACAAGATGTTACTCGGTTTTCATTGTCTGCTCGGTTTGCACTGTCTGCTCGGTTTGCACTGTCTGCTCGGTTTGCACTGTCTGCTCGGTTTGCACTGTCTGTTCAGTTTGCACTGTCTGCTCGGTTTGCACTGTCTGCTCGGTTTGCACTGAGAATGCTAATAAGTGTTGTCACTAGTGGCAATACTGCTTAATGCCAACAATCTCCCCCTTTGGCATTAGTGACAAAAACACTTATTGGCCAAAATTTATATACACCGAATCATGCTGAGTTTTATTTTGATTTTTCAAAATTTGTCTTTGTTATAGGGCTATATACATTGTCTCCCCCTTTCAATGTGCTAACTGTTTCTTATACAAATCTATACAGTATACATCTCTCTCCTTCTATACATATCTCCCCCTTTTTGACGATAATGCCAAAGGTGCATATACAATTTATTTACAGAGAGAATCCAAAATTTGATAAGAAATCAGAATGTACCTTCATTATTAGTGCCAGGGTTCTGTCCCAACTTTCTTGCAGAATCTTACATGTTTGTATGGCAATTTGGATTTCTGCAGAGAGTTCAATCATGTGATCTGCTATGGAGAACTGATTGTCATGAATCAATGTTCTGGAATGTTCAATGTGCTTATACATTGTATTCATGATGGGAAGGATCATGTGTTGGATGTCTAGCAGTGTGGACCGGATCCTTGAGTCTTCTTTCAATAGATCAGACTACATATTGGATAGATGTGAAATTTTCATGTGATGAGCAGAGCTTGAACTTGGTTCAAGTTGCAGCTTCTGTATGCTAATCTTCATATCCTCATCCATTTTATTCATTTTATTTTTGACATCCTTTGTGAACTCGGCAAAATTGCATAGTCTGGCCAAAAGAGAGGTAGCATTCGAATAAATAGACTCTGTGTTAGACAAAACTGAAGATAATTCCACTTGGTTAATAGCTATGTGCTGAGCAATGTGCTCAAGCACTTTATTGTTGAATCTCTTCTTGGCTCTTTCAACTAACTTCTCTGTCCCGGATGAGTCCTCATTATATTTCTCAACTGCTTCTGCCAATTGTAACAAAACATGCTGGGAGGAGTCTACTTTAATGCCTAATGCATCAGATAAAATGTCCTTAGCATCCTTGATGATTTGATACTCCTTGTCTCTCTCCTCCTTAAGCTTCTTTTGTTTTGCTTTCCTTTGGAGGATCTCACCTATATTCTGCATCTGGTCTGCTGAGAGATTTGCAAAATCCAGAGTAGGAATCTCTATCTCTTCGTCTAGGTCTATATCCTCAACTATATTTTTACCCAAAAATTTTATACTCGGTAGAGCCTTAGGCTTATCTGTACTTAATGCTCTTGTAGTAGTGATAGTAGATAAAATAGGGCTGGCTATTGACACTGGTATACTTTCTACTAGAGAACTTACAATATTTACACTTGATGATTCAAAAGCTGGAAAACTTACTGGTACAGGAGACTACAGCTCGGTAGAAGAAATGGTAGCTGCCTCTGATGTTGCTAGGGATGATTGGACAAATGTGGAAGTTGTCACAACCATGCTTGAAGGTGTCTCTGGGCTGGATGTAGAGACTTTCACTGGAGAGGTAGGAAGGGATGCAATGACTTCTGTTGCTATCCTTACAGTATCATCTACCTCGGTGTCTTCTTCTTGCTCATCGCTGTCATCTTCAATATCCTTTATAATTACAGTTTCAATGCTCGGTTGGTGAAGGTGGTAAATGTTCTTCCATGTGGCTTTTGCAGCCTTCACAACCGATTCAATATTGTTGATCAAAATCAAACAAGTATTGAACTTCAGTGTCATTTTGTTTTCATTCTCTTTTAGTGCCTTCTTCACTTCATCATTGTTCAGGCTCAGCATCAACTGTCTTAGATTTTGATCAAATATGTCTATTACAGTTTGCCTTGCATTGCTCCATCTCATTCTTATCGGATTCAATAGAACTGCAGGAACCTGTGGGGTAATTTCTTCAGGAGAGTATTTCCACTGTCCCATCTTCTCAACAACAGCATCTTCTATTTCCTTCTGCTCTGCTTCCGATCTGGTTTCATATCTCAAGGATTTTATGTTACTTACTCCAGATCCTGATCCATCTCTGAAGAGTTTGAGCTTTTCTTGAAGGGTTAGAGGAGGCCTTTTGAATACTATGTCCTTATCTGCCTTTTCTGCCTTGTCTGCCTTTCCTCTTGTATTTCTCCTTGTGAACACAGCAGTGGGAGGCACATATGCCTTAGTGATAAAAACTTTTCCTTTCTTCTTTGCAGGTTCTGGTTCCTCTGTTTTCTCATCCTTTTCCTCTTCTTTTTCACCTATTTCTTCTTTTTCTTCGGTTATCATTTGCATTTTAGCTATTCTTTTCTTTCCTTTGTTTACCGCCTGTGGAAGCTTTATGCTTAGTTCAATTCTCATCTTAGCTTCATCATATGTTCCAAAATATGCGGCTTTGGGATTGACAGGCTGATTTAGAAGTGCTTCAATAATGTTCTTGGTTTCATCAATATTTACCTCATAAGGAAGAGGTTTTGCATACACAGTTCTTGGTTTAACTGCTTGAATATACACATTATCACAATCTACCATAAAACAGATATCATCTTTGTAATCTTCCACCAATTTTTTTGGAATCCGGAATCTGTCATTCATTTTCTCTTTGAAAGACTCAAAATAATTATCCATGATGCTTTCAAAGTTTTCACCCATTTCTGCGATGTATTCATTAATTTCATAAAGTACAGGCACATCTTTTCTCTATACAACTTTTCCTTTTGAAGGGAAGAATTTCTGAACATAGAAGAATAAACAGACTATCAAAGATCCAAACTTACATGGATTGTTTTTGGAAGTTTTGATGCTTTCCATGTTCTTGTTGAACTGTTTCAACAATAAGTCTGCTAGGTCAAATGTCAAGTTGTTTTTGACCACTTTGTATGCTAGGTCAACAGCTTCACATGAGACACTGTTCTGTCGACTAGAACTGTAAATCTTGTGTGCAATGATATGTGTACCAAACTTCAGTTCGGCGTCAGTAATGCTGCTAACCTTCATGCCTCTACCATCCCACTTGGCTAGGGTTTTCTTCTCTAGTTCTGTCCGACCTAGGGTTTTGGTAGTTTTCGCTTTGTTCAACATGGGAAGACCGGTAACATGATGAATCATTTTCCTTGTGATCTCAATAGGTTGCTCAAGCCAAATCTTGCCATCGTGTACTCAGCTGAGAATGTACCTAACCCATTTATCTCGAAAGTTTTGAGGAAGATGTGCAATGTGGACTAAACCCTTATCTTCCAGATGTTTGTGCTCGGGTTTCAAAGTACCATCCACACATAGTTCCTCACGCACAATGTCTAGTTCTAGGTTTCCCATTTCTTGAATAGAATAGTTAAAATGATTACGGATATCATTGATAAGCAGTACCTTAGGAGGAATCTGAGATTGAGCTCCGTTCGGATCTAGGGCGGCTGCAACTGCGGGCACGATCTTAAAATCTGGTGCTTTCCACTCCCCTTGGACTAACATGTCTGATCCTTTCTTCGCTGAGGTGCTGGATGATGCCATGGTAGCTCACAGAAAATTCCTTTCGCAAGAGTATTAAATCATCGGGTTGCCCTTGAAATTTTCTGCTCTCAAAGTGCTTAAAGATTTGCGGTGAAGAATAAGTTCGATTACTTGCTTTTTGTTTAAAATTCTGTCATTAATGCTCATTTCAAATTAGGGTAGGAATTCTGACAGACTGTCACCCACCAAGAATTAATTGCTCGGAAAAGACTTCGCAACTCGGTGAACTCGAGAATTCATAATGCTCCGACCTCGCTCGGTGAAGATTATACCGACCTCGCTGGGATCTCACTGCATCTTGCATGCTGATTTAGACTTTTCTTTTAATTTCAGTTCTGGAACTGTTTGAGATTGATCTATGAGAGTACAGTTCCAGTGCTTCCTTGGAAATTTAGTCTGAGTCGGTAGAGCCATCCATTCCAATACTTGGACTGGATTGCTCGGTAGCTTTAGCAATCCATTTTTGTCTGACCTGTTTCCTGACCTTAGTTGCTTCATTCTTCTTTCCTTCTTCAATTTCACTGGCATTCATGCAGTTTCTGGCTATGTGACCGAGTTTAGTGCATTTGAAACATCTTATGGTAGTATCTCTTTTCCTTAGATGATGTTTTATGCAATTCATGCCAATGTGTCCATATTCTCCACAGTAATGACATCTACACCAGGTGTTGTAGTCCCATCCAAACATTGCTTTCACAATTTGTTCTGCTGGATTAAATATCTTGGATCTGCACTCGGATGCCTTGTGACCTTGTTTGTTGCACTTGTGACAATTACCTCTGAATCTAGGTTTTTCCCTGCATTCATTTGCTTTATGACCAGGTTGATTGCAGCTATAACATTTTCCATTGAATTCTGCTTTTTCATTGTTCCAACATTTATTTGAAGTATGTCCTATTTTACCACAATGATTACAAGTAGGTTTTTGATTTCTTTTAGTACCTTGCTTAGAGGATTCACCTTCTTCTTTGTATCCAAGTCCTGCTTTTCCTTTTTGCCTATGAAGATTTCGTTCATACAGCTGATTCAAGTCTTCTTGACTTTTCAGCATTCCTTCATTGATTTGTTTTTCAGCATTTAGGTCATCCATCAATCTTAGATTGATTTCCTTTTCAGATCTTAGTTCTTCTTTTGTGTTTTCTATTTCTGAACTTAGATTTAGAATTTCTTCATTTGTATGGGAGATCTGATCAATTAGGTTTTCTAGCTGAAGGGTTTTGTTTTGGACTTCAATGTTTCTTTCATCTAATTCATCTTTCAACTTGTTTTTCTATTCCAAGATCTCACAGAATCTTGTAGAGTGTAGTTCTTGTTCTCTTTTCAATTTTCTCACTTCTTCCTGCAGAGACCCATTCTTTTCTAGGAGTTCTTTGATAGCATTGTTTGCTTCATCTGAGTTATTTGAGGGAAGAAGATCTTCAATCTTTTCTTCAATGTAATTCTGATCATTCATCTGATTTGCAAGTTCCTTCCTTCTTCTTAGGGATTGGGAAAGATGTTCTTTTGCTTCTTTGAGTTTAGCTATGGCCATTTCGAGATCTAGCTTTTCATTTTCAATCACCTTGTTCAATTTGAATACCTCCATTGTCCTGGATCTTTGCTCAAGCTAGTTAAGCTTTGTCTTGAGAACCAATGTAGCTCTGATACCAATTGTTGGAAATATTCAGGAATTAACCAAGTTACTGAGAGGGGAGGGGTGAATCAGTAACTTCAAATTCTCTTCATATTTTAACATGTATTTTACTTTTAACCTTTGCATACAGAAAGCATGAAACTAAAAAAAGCATTCACAATAAAGACACATGGATTTGGTTACCCAGAAACCTTCCAAAAGAAAGTAAAATTGGGGTGGGGATGAAACCCACAAAGCTTTAATACTGCAGAATAAAGTTGGCCGGTTAAGGCTTACAATTTGATCACTTCCGATGATCTGCCCTGTTAGGAGCAATAAGGATTGCTAAATCCACCCTGTTAAAGGATTTACAAACATACAGTGAAGTATGCACTCGGTAAAGAGATTTATACAAAGACTGTTAAGTCTACCTTGTTAAAGGATTTAGTACTGATTCACCTGTTAGAATGAAACAGTAGATCTCTGCTTTGCAACTGGATTGCTGAATGAGATTCGCTGATGTACTGATCACCTTCTGTGATGAATTTGTCTTTTCTGTATCTTATGCTTCTGAAGCCTTCTGCAATTCGCTTACTTCTGCCTTTGTTACTCTTTTATATATTCTGTATCATATATTTCATTACTTGTTGCATATATCTTTTATTTCTACATCATTGTTTATATACAGATTTCAAACAATTAATTACAATTACGATTGCACAGTCGGCTTGACAAATAAACATAAGTGCTACTAAGTCGGCCCAAATATGGTTACTCGGTTCCTTCACACTGACTCGGTGACTTTCTGATACTCGGCGTCCACTGCATTACTCGGCATCGTCATGCACTCGGTAGAAGTGAAGGCACGGTTCATACTGATCACTCGGTAGGTATTGAACTCGGTAAGCATTGGTGACTCGGTAGACAAGATGTTACTCGATTTTCATTGTCTGCTCGGTTTGCACTGTCTGCTCGGTTTGCACTGTCTGCTCGGTTTGCACTGTCTGCTCGGTTTGCACTGTCTGCTCGGTTTGCACTGTCTGCTCGGTTTGCACTGAGAATGCTAATAAGTGTTGTCACTAGTGGCAATACTGCTTAATGCCAACACTCATATGTGATAATGCTTACTGGGTTGAAGGACTAAAACATAATCTTCTAAGTGTAGCACAGCTAATCAACACTGGTTTCAAGGTTGAATTCATGAATGGTCAAGCAAGACTGCTGGATGGAAAAGGAAAACTCATTGGATCAGGCAAACAAATAAAAGGTAACTTATTTTATCTTGATCTCAATGAATATTCATGCTTTATTGCTCAAATAGAATAAATTTGGCTATGGCACAAAAGGTTATGTCATGTGAATTTTGATAACATGATAAAAATAAGCAAATTCAAGAAGGTTAGAGGCATTCCTACTTTGAAGAAACCTGACACTGGTCTATGCAAGAATTGTCAGATTGGCAAAATGAGTAAAACTAGTTTCAAGAGTAAGAACTATCAGTCTAAAGAAATTTTGGAAACTGTGCATACTGATTTATGTGGACCTATTGGAATACAAAGCTATACTGGAGATAAATTCTTTATTCTTTTTGTTGATGATTATTCTAGAATGATGACTATTATGTATTTAAGAGAAAAATCAGAAGCATTTGAAAAGTTCAAATGGTACTTAGCAAGAGTAGAAAAGGAAACAGGGAAAAGATTGAAATGCTTAAGATCAGACAGAGATGGTGAATTCATCTCCCATGATTTTAACAACTTTTGCATTGAAAGAGGAATCAAAAGACAGGTATCAACTCCTAGAACTCCTGAGCAGAATGGAATAGTAGAAAGAAGAAACAAATCTATTATGGATTGTGCAAGGACTCTAATGATAGAAAAGAACATCGCTATAAAGTACTGGAAGGAAGCTATCAGCACTGCAGTTCATACCTTGAACCGAGTACAATTGAAGAAAGACACATTCAAAACTCCTTATGAATTATGGTATGGCTATAAACCTAATGTAAGTTACATGAAAATATTTGGTAGCAAGTGTTATATCTTAAAAGAATCCAGAAGAAATAAATTTGGTGTGAAAAGTGATGAAGGAATATTCCTAGGATATTCTAGCAAAAGCAGGGCATACAAATGTCTGAACTTATCTACTCACAAAGTCATAGAAAGTATACATGTAAAATTTGATGAGTTTGCAGAAAACACTGAGGAAGAAAGCAAAAGGGAACCTAAGAACTACAGAAGATTTGTTTACATTGAACCTAAAACATTGACAGACACAACTATCAATAAGGAAGCTATATCTACCGAGCCGAGCATAGTTACCGAGTCACAGGAAGAAGTTCAAACTGAGTCACAGGAAGAATTTCAAACCGAGTCACAGGAAGAAATTCAGACCGAGTCTCAGCCTGAAGTTACCGAGCAAATATCTACCGAGCCCGAGCAACCTGAAGAAGAGATCCTAGAAAATAACAGCATGAATCATTCAAAAGGCAAGGAACCTATACTAGCCAAATATGTCAGAAGACATCATACACCAGATCAAATCATTGGAAACAAATCAGATGGTACTATGACAAGAAGCAAGCTAAAAGGTACATGTCTACTTACTGATTTTGAACCTAGAAATATCAAAGATGCATTAGAAAATGAAAGTTGGATTGAAGCAATGAATGAAGAATTAGAACAAATACAAAAGAACAAAACTTGGACTCTTGTACCTAGACCTAAAGATAAGAATGTAATTGGAACAAAATGGGTATTCAGGAATAAGCTGAATGAAGATGGTCAAGTATCTAGAAACAAAGCTAGACTGGTATGTAAAGGTTATTCTCAAGAAGAAGGTATAGATTATGGAGAAACTTTCGCTCTTGTTGCAAGATTAGAAGGTGTAAGAACTCTACTTGCTTATGCAGCACACAAAGGATTTAAGGTATATCAGATGGATATAAAATCTGCATTTCTCAATGGAATTCTTGATGAAGAAGTCTACATTGAACAACCTGAAGGTTTTGTTGATCCAGATAAAAGGGACATGGTCTGCAGGTTACACAAAGCATTGTATGGTTTAAAACAAGCTCCTAGAGCTTGGTATGAAAGACTCCATAACTATTTGATCCAGATTAATTTCAAAAGAGCTAATGATAACAGTAATCTGTATATTAAAGAAGGACCGGATGACAAAATTGTATTGGCAGAAATATTTGTGGATGATACTATATTTACAGGGAATGAGGATCAGTGCAAAGAATTTTCAGAGCAAATGAACAGAGAATTTGAAATGTCCATGTTTGGTTTAATAAAATTCTTTGTTGGTCTTCAAATTCAGCAAAGCAAGAATGGTATATACATTACTCAATCCAAATACATTAAGGAAGTACTTAAGAAGTTTGGTATGGAAGATTCAAAAC
Organism: Chamaecyparis obtusa; assembly: GCA_027943335.1. NCBI lineage: Eukaryota > Viridiplantae > Streptophyta > Pinopsida > Cupressales > Cupressaceae > Chamaecyparis > Chamaecyparis obtusa. Next base: position 149,611 of record BSBK01013519.1, on the reverse strand, counting down.
TAGTTGGTACACCCATGTGTACTGGACTGAAACTTACCAAGAATGATGATTCAAAAGAAGTTGATCAGACCCTATACCGATCTATGATTGGAAAATTGCAGTATGTAGTACATACAAGACCTGATATTGCTTTAGCAGTCGGTATAGTAGCTAGATTCGCAGCAAAACCTAAGGAAAATCACATGATGGCAATCAAAAGAATCTTAAGATACTTAAAAAGAACTGAAGAATATGGTTTGTGGTATAAATTTGGAGGCAATCTGGACTTGAAAGTGTTTACTGATGCTGATTGGGCAGGAAACATTGATGACAGAAAAAGTACAAGTGGTGGAGCATTTTTTCTTGGAAAAAGACTGGTATCCTGGACTAGTAAAAAGCAAAATTGCACATCTCAATCCACAGCTGAAGCAGAATATGTTGCTGCTGCAGTAAACTGTTCAAATATTGTTTGGTTTAAATAGCTATTAGAAGGTATGAAGGTTGAAATCAAAGAACCAATTGTTATATTTTGTGATAGTACCAGTGCGATAAACATCTCTAAGAATCCAGTGATGCATTCCAAAACCAAGCACATTGCTATTAAATATCACTTTGTCAGAGAATTGGTGCAGGACAAGGAAATCAGATTAGAATATATTCATACAAAAGAACAGATTGCAGACATTTTTACCAAACCATTACCTAAGGATGCATTTGTGTATCTAAGAGGTAAGTTAGGGGTCATTCCCCTATCCGAGGCTCACTAAATACAGTTTTAGTGATGCATCAACCAGAACATGATTGAAAATCAACCTGTTGATGCAGCATATTAAAGGAATCATTGCATATGAATCAGTACTTGAGGTACATTAATTTTCACCGGTAATATGTGAATTGTCTTTGGCATGTGTTGTCAAAGAGGGAGTGTTTGCTATGTCTTTGCTATTACTTCAAGAAATTTTCAATAGTTAGAAGGAAGAATTTTCAGGTTACAGGAAGTTTGCTGATAGAGGGAGATTTGAATCTAAACTGAGCTAACTCTTTCAAATTTCTTATGATATGACATATTGTGTTGCCATCAATGCCAAAGAGGGAGATTGTTGGAAATAATTGTCTGAAGGAAATTGCTACTCAATTATGTATTGTCTTTCATGTCACACAATGTCATGGTCCCCAGCAATCAATTTCTACCGAGCTCAGTCGGTCTGCCAAACAGGAATATTAGTTCTTACCGAGTCCACTCGGTTATCAAAGAAAAGCAGTGTCTACCGAGTTCACTCGGTTGCCAAAGAAAGCTAGTGTTTACCAAGTTCAGTCATCGAAGAAAAGCTAGTGTTTACCGAGTTCAGTCAGTCATCGAAGGAAGTTTCGTATTTACCGAGTTCAGTTGGTCACCGAAGAAAAGTTAGTGTTTACCGAGTTCAGTCGGTTATCGAAGGAAAAGATTGTCGGTGTTTACCGAGTTCCCTCGGTCTCTGAAAGATTATAGAAAGTTATGGTCACCGAGCACTGTCGGCCCTTGAAGGATTTTTGCAAATAGAGTTTTCTTAATTCAACCGACTGTTATACTAAATAATGTCAATTTGACAAATCTAAAATCATATAAATAAAAGGTCAAATGTGAAAATAAAAAAAAAGCAGCAGAAGATTTACAGAAGAAAAGCAGGAAAGGTGAATGCGAATTTGTGAAGGATGTTCAGATATCCTTGAGGTGCAACAGATATTTATTCGATCAGAAAGGATCAGACTTATGTAGAACAGAGATCTGTAATCAGCAAGATAGTTGCATTATTATACAGGTCATTTTTCATTGTTACCTTCTTATCATTGTAACAGTGAATTCTAAATCTCTTAACCGAGTTGGTTTAACAACCATATTGTAAATCCTCTAACAAGGTGACAATTCCATTGAATTGTTTTCAAGACCTCTTACCAGGCCACTCCTAGCAGGGTATTTTAAATCCTCTAACAAGGTCACACCTAACAGTGTGTTTTGTAACCTTTTACCAGGTTGGCTTCTAACCGGGCATCACTTCAGAAAAGTGAAAATCAGTATCTAGATACATTGGTGATTTTTCCCATATTGGGTTTCCACGTTAAATCTTGTGTCTCTTGTGTTCTTAATTTCTTTCTCAATCATATACATGTGCTGATGAATATCTAAAGATAATTTTTCTAATACTTTTGGCATCTTCAAAGTTACTGCAATCTATTTACCGAGTGCTAAAATAGATAACATTGTTAAGATATCATAAGGGATCTGGAAAGAATTAAATCAGGAAGTGTTTTATGGTTGACTGATTCACCCCCCCCTCTTAGTCACTTCATCCATATTCCATCACACCATACCTCAGCAACATAATGCTTATCATTTTCAAGCTTGAGTGAGACTTCATACCACACACCATCTATAGATTTGTAGGCAACAGTGATTTAGGCTGGAGGTAAACTACATGTGTCATGTAAACACCATGGTTGAATGAAATCTCTTTTGCATGTTTTCAAGAGTTTCCCCACCAATATAAGCATCAATAACGCATTGAATGTAATCTACAAACACTATGTGGTATGAAGTCTCATTGAAGCTTGAAATGTACCACTCCTCATGCTATTGTCAAAATTAAATTCAAATATTTCTCAAAAAATTTATTCTTATAGAATTAAGATATCCTTATCTCAATAATAGAACAATCTTCCATAATAGCTTTTGAATCACATTAACACACACCTATGTTTTGTAGCATAGTTCATTTTAGAAGTGTATGGATTGACTATGCAAATGCATAATTATAGATGAGGATCAGTAAATGGGTGTCAGGCATTGCTTATATCCTGTTAGCACTATTCTAAAAAAATTTATCCTTGTGCTAAAATTTTTTAAAATTGGTTTTAAACCTAGTAGTAGGTATTATGGTGGAAAACCCTAGCTTGATCTAAGCCCTGTTATGTTTGTGCATTACCTTTTTGCTCATTACAATTTCCAAATAGACATGTGCAATATTGACCCCTTTTAAAGTGACCACTTTATATGTTATACCACTAGGTTGTCGAACGGGGTCCCTTTTTAATATTTCTTTCAAAGCCGAAGTTTCCTATTAATATTTCCAAGTGACTAACCTTTTGAAACTTGTGGCTGTCATTGAATCTTGAGCTCCTAGTTGTTAGAATTTATGACATGTGAAGTAACGACAGGGGGAAATCTATCCAAGAAGGACCACCTTCAAAACCTTATGTCAATTAAACATTGGGATCAATCAACAATTGTCGTTATGCCATTGGGTCAAGATGATTGTCCTTTAATCATTGCGCTTTAGTGAAAAATGTCCAATGAAGACTTTTCTTGACATTGTAGCTTTCTGACAGTTCTTCTTTCATGTAGGTTCTTTGTATTGACACTTGTCTTAAGTGACATAGTAGTTGTGGGGTTAGACTTTTTCAAAGGATAAAGCTCAGATTGATCTTGCAGTTGTCGGTATACCATTGGGATAAGCTGTATGATGTTTAAGGCCTGTGGTATAGTGATGACTGTTCGATCTTGTTTGTAGGATGTGGACTTAAAGGTGGGTCCTCAGTCACTAGGTCATACTGACATGTTTGTTTCTGATTGGCCAAAAGTAGGAGTTGACCTGTCAACTATCAGTATGTTTAAACACTAAGGGAGGAGTTAGGGTCCTACTTGTTGATTTATGAAACATGGCATTTGTTGATTAGGTGAAAGGTGTAAAGTAAAAGTGGAGCCAAAGTTTTCAGATTTATGATGATCATCTGATTAAGTTGCATGAAGTTGTCACTATGTCTCAACCAAGTAACCCTAACATATTTCTATTAGCACTTTAGTGATAGGTTGACACTTGTCCACCCCGATCAAAGCCAAAGATAAGTTAAAGTTTTTTGAACATGCTATTTTAAAATGTTCTCATTAGTTAAGAACTAATCTAGGGAAAAGTACCACATGGTTACGCTACTAAAATTGTTAACTATCTGATGTGCTAAAAAGTAGAAAGGATCGACAGTTCAAATATGAATTCTTTCTCTGTGATGTTGCTCGCGTCCTGTGAAAGTTGAGACCGCCAGTTTTCAGTAATGGTGAACTTAATGAGTTTCATGGAGATGAATTGCAAATGATTGGCAAGAAATTATATACCCCTATTTGATCATTGAATTCTTTACCTCTTTCATAAGAATCTTCAAAAACTAGATTATTTTCTAGAATGATATCAAGCAAAAGTTTTGCAGGTGCCTGGTAGGTCATATTTCTCACTCAAGAATTGTTTGAGGATTGGAGGAAATTGTAAAGGAATTGTTTTGTTAGCTGGTATTATTTAGGGTTTTCTGTAGTATTTTCATATTATTTTGAAAGCCCTATTTAAAATTCCACCAAAAAGGGGGTTGTCTGGGAAAATAGAGTATAAAGATAGGATTGTTTTTGAAGACTTGATGCAATTTCTCCTACATTCAGATAATGGGGCAGCAAGACTAAAGGAATTAGTCCCAAGGAACCCTAGGGATTATGTAAATAATGGGCTCCATGATAGAGGAAACTGGATGAGGGATGCTAGGGTGGGAGAGGATCACAATGGTCTAATTTTGTTCAGGTCAATGTATTCGTAGAGGAATTTGTGTGCCCCCCTTAGTAATATTTGGCAATTTAATATAGGGAAGTTGGTTGTCCCTAGAGTATTTATGGATGTAGAATTGTTGATTCAAATTGTTAAGTGTTATGATCCTGTGACTAGATGTGTCAAGGATGTGAATGGAAATGATTTAATTAGCATCACAAAAGATGAGATCAGGGAGGTATTCTCATTAAATGACCCTTTTGTTTGGTTTGAAAAGATTGATTTTAATGAGTTCACTAAGGTATATGAAGCTCAGAAAGATTATTTAAGGAAAGGGCCTCTAAGGGATTTCCTGGACCAAATTGGATCAATGTGTGTTATTAGCCCAAGTACACCAGAGCCTTTTAGGTTGGATCTATTCAGTAAACATGCACAGGGTTTTTATAAGTCTCTAACTCTAATCCTGGGGCATGATGAAGCCACTCATATGCCTATTCTCTATATGTTTATGATGGTATAATCTCTGCATCCCCAGTTGGCACTAATCTTTGACTTTGCCTCTCACTTGGCTGACCTAATCCATGAGGGATTGATGGGAATAAAAAATATGAAGGTTAGTAGGCCCTTTGGGTGGTACTCTATGCTGATGCATATGTTCTTGTATAAAGGTGAGCAATTTTATAGTTCAACAATCAACATTATCAAAGAGAGGAATGGGGAAACTCTCCTAGTTCAGCTATGGACTACAATTTTGTCATGTGATAAAACTGATGCCAGTTTCATTATGTTTGACAGAGATTTTGCCTCAAGGCTTAGAACATTATTGTTTTTTGACAATCCTAGGATTCCAAGAGAATTGTTAAGATTCATTAGGCCAAAGGAATACTATCAAGATATTACCATAGTTCATAATTTTGGTGATATTATATTGTATCATGTTTCTATAGTTTTTTGAGTATATGGTTGTAAGAAGGCACCATACATTTTTCCCTACCAAGTTCCACTGAAGATAGGATATGCAACAATTTTAAGGCAATTTGGTGACCTACAGGAAACTACTCTCACTTGTAAAGGAAGAGGGACTTTCTTCCTAGATATCACAATTGCACATCAATATGTTATCACTAAAGGAGGATGGGTGCATTTAAACCAAGTCTTGCAACCCTACAGGATGCCTACAGTTGCGGTTAGGTGTGCAGACAATCAGGGTTTCTTGTCAAGAATGTTTAAGGAGAAGATAAGGTGTGCTCTTATGGAGAACTAATTCAACTTTCCTGAGTATGTCATAAGAAATGAGTTTGATCTCCAAACTCAAGAAATTAAGAAGGAAAAGTGGATAATCTACAAGAAGACTATAGATTTTATTAGACATTTTGATAGAGGCTATGACCCATTGAAGATTTTTGAGCCATAGGCTAGAAAGGTAGATGCTCTTTTGGAGCATTTCAAAGGGATCATGCATGTAGTGAATGAAAAATGAGTTGTGGTAAGCAAGATAGCCCCTGAGAGAGCTAGGAAAATTTTAAGCCAGCCAGGATATACAAAGTTGACCCCAAGGGGAGTTTACACTATACAAAAGAGAAGTGGTTATACTATTCATCTACCAACATAGCAGAGAGGTGAGGATCTTCCTTCTACTTCAAGAGGAAAGACACCTATGGATGATCAAACAATGTAGGGACTCTCTCCTAAGAGGCAGAGACAGGAGGGATCAGGGCCAGAACAAGATATTTATTCTCCTTCTCAATCCCCCTTACACTTAGATGAACATGGGGAACTTGAATAGTTAGTACAAATGAGGAATGAGGGGAACATTATTGTTTCCAATGATGAATTATAGCAGGGAATGCCAGAGGCACCCAAAGAAATAGCAATGGATCTAACTATTACAGAGTTTGAGGGTAATAAAATTGACCCTATTTTGAAATAGGCTAGTGATTCTTTTGTCGCTGATGACAAGTTTGTAAAGACTAGGGCATTTTTTCAATTTTTATGGAGAATGAAGATAAATCAGTTTAAAGGGATTTGTGAAAAGAAGAAAGAAGAGTTCCCTGATAGGGACATAATAGAGATTGAAAATGAAACCAAGGGAGAAATGATAAAACAATTTGAGAAGATTACTCCTAAGGAGGGAAGGGCTATGGTCCATACTAAAGGGGTGTTGATTCTTCCAGAATGGGATATTGCAAATGCAATAATTTTTTATCAAGTCAAGAAGAGCAAGATAAAGACCCTCACTACTATAGAACAAGCACAGTAGGCTACTAGAGGTATTTATTTTTTAGATGATCATGCTACCCTAGTTATGTGGTCCCTTAAGAGGGAAGAAAACAAAGGAAAAAGAGAGGCTCTCTCTTTAGAGTATGCTAGAAATTTGTTAGTGCAATGAGTAGGTGAGACTTCTGGTGTAGAGGCTTCAAACCTCATTTTAGAGACTGTCAAATTTAATGTAAAGGTGGCAGAAAAGGATGCACAAGAGAAGGAAGAGCTAAGGCTTAAGTCTGAAACTGCACTTAAGTCCTATAATGAACTTAAAGTAGAGTTGATCCAGAAGGACAAGTTGATTGCTGAATTTTCAAGACCATAGGATCATAGATCACCTCAATTAATGATAGCTGATAGACCTACAGTGGCTTCTTCATCAAGCCCTATCATTGAATTTCCATCATCACCATACCCAGAGACAAACCTAGATGCAAGGCTTAGTTGGGAGAAGCAACAGTTGCTTGAAGAAACAAATCATTTCAAAACAAAAAGGGTGGAGTTGGACAAGCTAAGGGAAGAACATTTGAAAGATAAAATCTTGTTAGAGTAGAAGTATGAAGAAAAGGTAACAGAGGCTATGATGCAATTTGCTACAAATTTGAATCCCACAGTTCTATTCGACCATGCTAGGAGGCTAAGGATATTTCTTACATCATTAGATAAGCATAAGAGTGAGTTTGGACCAATCTTCAAAAAATGGATTGAGAGATCTCCGAATGTGAGATTATTCAGATGGTTGTCCAAGTCTCAAAATGATCCTAACCCATTGATCAAACCACTGCATTAGAATGTGAAAAGGCTTGTAGAGCATGATATACTTTTGGGTTATTTTGAAAGAAAACCAAATTTGTTGAAAAAGGAATTGACACTCCCAAGTTTTGATTTGATTTGAGGAGTTTTTAAGAAAAATGGTGAACTTAAGGAGTTGATCAAGTGGAGAGCACAAATAGATGATGACTTTTCTGCTAGAATGACTAGCATTTTGACTTTAGAGAATACTTCATTTTTTATACATACTATTGAGACATTAATTTTTGCCAAGTCTAAGTTTGATTTCATTCAGCAAGAAATCAGTCAACTGGAGGACAAGTGGGAAAAGTTATCTGGCAAAAATGTAGAGTTTGCAAATTTTGAGTTCCCAAGTGAAGAGGTGTATAATAGGTGGAGGTATCAGTATATTCCACATGCAAAAAAAGTAAACACTCCACCTACCTCTCAAGACAAATGAAGATTGTAACCTTTTGAGTCATGAAGGTTGTTGAGATGTAGAGAGGTATCTATTACAAGGATGAAAATGAAGCTATGGAAATCAGATTTGTTGGAGGAAGCTGAGGATGAAATTAAAGACATAAAGCAAGGTGGCTCATTTACAAATATCTCTCCAAATCTGATCGATGCATTTATTGTAAACCTAGTAGGGTTGTAAAATTTTTAGGTTAAAGTTTTGTAAGCCCTAGAATGATCGATAGCTTGTTGCATTTCCTTGTATATAAAGAATTTTCCACAATCATTCTAGGCATTGAGAGTTTAGGTGTTGAGAAGATAGAAATTTTGAAATCCTAACCCTTAGTCAAGGATTGTAACATTTTGTATTATTTCTTATCAAGCAATAGAGAAGAAGTATAGGTTGTTGTTGCTATCTTGTATGCTTATTGTTCATAACATATTCTATACAAAGACAAAAGGTTATATTTAATACAAATTTCAAAGTCTTTTTCTCTCCATTATGTTTATCCTATGAATCTTCAAGTCTCTTGGAGGTTTACATGTATGTATTTTTGCTTTGAGTTCTGATCTAGGGTTGGATTAAATATTGCTCGGGGTGAGATATATGTTCATTGAATTCACATAGGGATTATCTACAAGTAGGATTGAGGTGAAATGTTTGTATTTATGTTCAAAGGCTAGTTATTCTTAAACATCTTTGTATTCATTCTGTCTTTTGATATTTTTTCCCAATGGATAAGGCACTGGCCTATATTTTCCTATCTATGCTTTATGGGAAATAATTGAAATCATTATAATCACACACATAATCAATACCAATTGTTTTACTTTTATTTACATTAATAGTAGTTCTACTCAGTGATGGAGAGTCAATGAATAATAGGTTGGTATTTAGTACTTTCTCATTATTATATGTTGTAAGATCTAGTATTGACTAAGGAATAAAGTTTTATCTATTGGATCAGGTGAACCCACCTTGGTTTTGTAGAGCCAGAAGTGAAGAGGGCAGTCTTGTCCCTATAGTTGGTCCAGTTATTTATAGATTTCCCACATTTGGAATTAACCCTTCCTTAATATCAGTCATAAGTATATTGGTATCTCATGGAGTGTAAAATCTTTTGAAGAACCAACATATCCTTTGGATCTAACCCCATCTTTTCCTTCCTTGCAGGTTTTGGATCATACAAGGGCATAGTAGATTGAACCCTGGGTCAACACTTCATTACTTCAGGCAATGTTTGGTACCTTCATTATTTATGTTCATCCACTTATGTATGTTTGCATATTCATTCATATTCTTCTAAAATTTGTCTATTAGTGACCATATAGGAACATTCTTGATGTTTTTGGGTCATTTGATGAAAATATGTAAATAGGGACATCAGTAATAAAATAGAGATATCTTATTCTTTATGAGCTCAAATTCAAAATAGTAAGTGTATTATTTTATTACTGATGTCCCTATTTTATTACCAATGTCCCTACTTTGAAGTGTTTGATCATTTCTATTACCTTCAAGGGATTGGGTGAAGTGTTTGATATCTCTTTATCTTTTTTGTTGTGCATATACCTTCTCTTATCAACTCCAATATGCATAGGTGATGAACATTCATATTTTCCTAAGAAGTACTTTGATCTTTCCTTCAACACATGTACTATTGTGAAAATCATCAAAAGTCCATTTGTTGCAGGAAAGCTCATAGTACACATGTCTAGATGACATTGTTTATATCTTAGCATTTGGAATGCTCGATGACCCATGAGCTTTGAGAGATAGGGAATCATTGTTGTTACCTTCAAGGCATTGTGTGAAGTGTTTGATCTCTCTTTAGTTGTTTTTCTATTGATATTCACTATGTGGTACTCCCTGTTTATGATCATTTCATGAGGAAATGTCTTGATGGCTCATGAGCTGCAAGCTAGGGCATCATGCATTATTTATGAGCTGACTATTTGAGCACCTCATGTTCCTATTTGATTGGCCGGTGCTCAGTTTGTTATATTGATTTTACATCATATATTTATTCTTAATAAATATCTTATAAAACAACATAAAACTAACCCGAAATACTTTGTCTTAATAAAACAATATATTTAGTTTTAATAAAATCTTATAAATCAACATATATTGTGTTAAGTGTTTGATCTCTCTTTATTTGTTTTGTTGTTGATATTCACTAGCTATGTGGTACTCCCGATTTATGAACATTTCATGAGGAAATCTCTTGATGCCTTGCGGGTTGCAAGCTAGGGCATCATACATTGTTCATGAGCTCACTATTTAATATTGGCATTATTTACATCTTTTCATTTGGAATGTTTGATGACCCATGAGCTTTGAGAGCTAGGGCATCATTTCTATTACCTTCAAGGCATTTTGTGAAGTGTTTGATCTCTCTTTATTTGATTTTTTGTTGATATTCACTATGTGGTACTCCTTGTTTATGATCATTTCATGAGGAAATGTCTTGATGGCTCGCAAGCTGCAAGCTATGGCATCATGCATTGTTTATGAGCTCATTGTTTGAGCACCTCATGTTCCTATTTGATTGGATGGTGCTCAAATAGTGAGCTCATAAACAATGCATGATGCCCTAGCTTGCAACATGTGAGCCATCAAGACATGTCCTCATGAAATGATCATAAACGGGGAGTACCACATAGTGAATATTAACAACAAAACAAATAAAGAGAGATCAAATACTTCACACAATGTATGTTGTTTTATAAGATTTTATTAAGACCAAATATACTGTTTCATTAATATTTTATTAAGACAAAGTATTTTGGGTTAGTTTTATGTTGTTTTATAAGATTTTATTAAGACTAAATATATGATGTAAACTCATAATTATACTTGATATATATATATATATATATATATATATATATATATATATATATATATATATATATATATATATATATATATATATATATATATATATATATATATATATATATATATATATATATATATATATATATATATATATATATATATATATACTTCAAAGGAGGAATTATGAAATATAGTGGTAGGTAGTTATCTCTTCTATAATTATGGAGGAGTGATAGGTAATGATCAATGAGGTTGCTGCTATTAGATCATACATTAATACACTTACTATTTTGAATTTGACCTTGAGCATCATGTAATGTTATTGTTATCATTGCATGCTTGCTGCTATTGTGCACCATATATTGTTTTATACACTATTTATTTCATTGGGACTATGAGCTTGGAATTTGTAATGTATTTTCTATTATTGGATCGATGTCACCATGTTTTTGAGGCTATAGATGCATTGAATCACCACTACCATTCTATTTTGATAGCAGCAATATGACAAACAGAGCACCCTCCAATCAAATAGGGACATCAATAGGATAGTTAATGCATTATTACTTCATCGTGATGATAAAAATTTCATTGTCTCAAAGCACATAGAATGTGGATAGCTTCTTTACTTCATTAGATCTATACCTTTTTTTAATTTCACTAGCATCATGTAGCTTTCTTACTTATCCTTTAAAATGCAAATTCAAATATACTCCATGCCATAGCATTAATGTATAGATGATTCAAATTTGTGTTCTGTATCATCTTAAAATGGAAGCACTTCCATGATAAGAGAATTTAGCCCTCTAAGTAAGTGGTTTGGGTTCATGTCAAGTGCCTTGATCAGGTCTTTGCATTTATTTGGCTTTTCTCCCTGCTTTCCACTTCTTCCCTGCACTTGATTTCTTCATTGCAGGTGAAATTAGGGTTAGGATCTTAAGGATTCTACTGATTTTCCCACTTCCATGGCTCTATTTTCTAGGTAGGATATAGAAATAGATCCTCTTGGCCTTCATCATAGTAATCATAGGATTTTATGTCTATCCTTGACATCATGTCCTATTCTAGCATCAGTTCTAGGTTTTTGGGCATCCCCGGGACCTCTTGACTTGGTTTTGAGTCAATCTAGGACCAGGGTTAGGGTCGAGGTCAAACTTGACTAGGTCAAGGTCGAGGTCAAACCTTGCTAGGTCAAGATCAAGCTTGAACCTAACTAGGTCAGGTCCAACCTTAATTTTTTCTGCTTCCTTCAAATCTCCAATTTCCATGATTTCTAGGCATCGGACTTTCGGGAGATTTATTTTCCCACCTCTGGGTCAGCCATTTCAGGTTTTAGGATGGTAAATCCTGTAATTACATTTAAGCTAGGTATATTTTCTAAAGGTTAGGACCTAATTGGGATTTAATTCTCCCAGGTGGCCCCTGTAGAGGAGTGTGCTCTAGTTCACTATAAAAGGAGGCCTTCCTCTCTCATTTTCATATCCATCTCTCACATCTCAAGTGCTCAAGCTCTCAAGTGCAAGAAAGTCTTCAAGCATTCAAGTGTTCAAGCATCCATGCATCAAGGAGATCCATTTTTAGCCATTGAAGGATTCAATCTCTTTGGAGCCCCCTTGAAGATCCATTCTTCTCCATTCATGCAAGCTTTCTCATATGCAAAGATCAAATCAAGATTGGTGTTGAAAATCAAATACCATTGATTGGAGAGATCCTACATTCATTCCTACTTGTGGATTTGAGGATTCGTGTAATACCTCTCCTATAGTGATACTATGATTTGACTCTTTTCAATTATGATGGTTAGAACTATGCACTCATGTTTATGTTTCATGGAGGATTATATGTTCATCAGATGATATTTATATGCTCAGTTATAGTTACATTGATTATATGTTTATGAGATCCTAGAAGAATGTATTAGTTTTACATGTTTTATGATTTGAATACTAACCCTTATCACGATTTTTTTATGGATACATATGTCTGATGTGTTTTCATGACTCAGGACGGAGTCGTAGTTACTCACTCAGTGAGGTCCACATGATGTACCGATCCTAGTCATCTGTATGCAAGTATTTGATCTATATATATGTACATGTATCTCTTCTTGGTGATGTAGGATTGCAGGTACCGGGTATCGTCTCCACCTGGCTCCACAGGTCTGAGCGATCCCTTAGATCCTCGATCATTGTTGTTGTCATGGAGATATCACCAAGCTTCACAAAAGAAAACCTTTGCCCTTGATCATTCACCTTAGGTGGGAAATGCCAGATCAGTTCCTGATAGGGAGGTATTATGTGGTTATCAGTATTAGGGTTTGATCTTGATCTTGCTATTAGAGTATGCTCAACTTTGTCAGTAGGTTATTTATGTGAGTCCTTGTTGATCGATTTCTGTTTCAGTGACTTATCTCGGTTTAGATTTTCATGTTAGTATTAGGGTCAAGCTATTACTTGTACCTTGCATCTTCTAGTTATATAATTATAAAATGTTAAGTAAAACGAGTAATGAGTTATTTATACTATATGTGTCATAAACATATGGGTGCACACATATGCTTATAAACACATATATGTATATTAAGGTATAAATATATATTCATAAATTTAAATAAATATATATACTTAATTATATTAACAAATAGTACTAACTTTATGGTGGTTGATAAAATAAATTAAGAAATAAATAAAATAAGATAAAATAAAATAGCTTTTGGTAATAAAACTAGCTAGCTAGGAGGGAGTTGAACTCGAGACCTCCTAGAAGTTGGGCTAGTTAATTACCAATTGTGCTATGTGAATTCCTTGAGAGGTAAGTAATTAAATTTGTTATTAAACCTTATTTAGAGAATATTTTAATTAAAAAAAAAAATATAAACAAAACTTTATTATGTTTACGGGAGAGATTAGTTCTTCTCCAACCGACTATGGAAGTTGGAGAAGTTCCTTCCCGTAAAGAAACTTCTCCAACCATATAGTCGGAGAAGAAATTATATCTCAGGAGGTTCGGATTCGAGAAGGGGTGCGGGAAGATTATTTTGAAACGGAGGATTGAATGTGTGCTGGGAAACTATTCTTTTAAACGGAGGGTTGAACGTGTGCAGAAAAAATTATTTTTCTTTGAAACAAAAGATTGAACGTGTGCTGGATATCAGTGGAAATTCGGGAGAATTGCGGAGGCTGAAGAATCCATCTGCAACAGCCCATCCATGAGTCCAGGTTGGATCCGGAACCAAAATAGAATTAAAATTCTTAGATTCGTAATGCAAAAGAATTTAATATTTTATTTGTATGTAGTGGTATTAATGTAGAAAATATTTGTTTAAATTGGAAAAGAAATAAATTATTGTATTGGCGGCAAAATAAATATGTGCTGTAGATTGTAATTAATTTTCATATATATACATATATGTAATATACATATATATATATATATATATATATATATATATATATATATATATATATATATATATATATATATATATATATATATATATATATATATATATATATATATATATATATATATATATATATATATATATATGTGTGTGTGTGTGTGTGTGTGTGTGTGTGTGTATATTTATATGTATATATATATATATAATATATTTGTATATATATATATATATATATGTATATACAAATATTAATATTTAGGTTTTGAATGTTATAAATTAAATTAATTGTTTTTATTTATAACTATACTCGTTTGAAATTATATCTCTTTACAAACATAGTTATAAAACTTGTATGCAAAGAAAATTTTCGTTTCAAAAAAATGTTTAACGGCGGTCACCGCTGCGGCGGGCCCCGTGGCACCGGCCGACAGCGGCCCGGCTACCGGCGACACCGTTCGGTGCCGTGCGGCAGTCGGACGCTACCGACGGTACCCGGGGTACCGCCGGGCAGCGGGACCCCCGCCCTTTTGGTTATTGTGACATTTTGCTATATGGTATAAACACCATCTTTGATATTTAATTTCGGCTTTTGGATTATATTATATTATATATATAATATGTATAATATTATATATATAATATAATATGTTAACATATTTAAAATATTTTGTTATGTTATATATGTAATATGTAAAATATTATATATATAACATAATTTAAGTTTTTATATATATATATGTTATTATTTTAAATTTGATATTATATTATGCATATAATAGATATTATATGTACAATATGATATGTATTTTGGCACATGGGTTTTTTCTTCAACTTAATATATATATATATATATATATATATATATATATATATATATATATATATATATATATATATATATATATATATATATATATATATATATATATATATATATATATATATATATATATATATATATATATAAAATTATATATGGAGGTATCCACTTTAAGACACCTAGGAGGCATATTAATTTAATGAGAAAAAAATTGTATCAACATTAATTTATTCATAAATAATGATAATAGATGCAAAACCATTCATTCCATGGGGCAAAACTTAGGAATTAGAGGCGTATTTATTCCTTGTTTTAATTGTGTAAACTTTATTTAAATGTAAATAAACTATTGATTTCTTACTTCCATGTTTAGATAAATGTTAGGATGGGGGTTAGAAAACTGAAACAAACTCTTGCTTTCAATTTTATCAACAATCAAACTAGTCAAACTTTAGGACTCCTAAGCGTCCTAGGGTAGATCTGCTATAATGTTGAACATGTTAGTGGTTTGCTAAGAAAACCTAACGGGACTAGGTTAGGGTTAGGAAACCTAGGAACCCCTAAGTGAGTGGCTCTCAGTGCGGGGCCGGGGCCCTAAAGTGGCTAGACGAGGATAACCGACTGATGAGTTAGTTAACCAAGTGATAACCTAATAAAATTTAAGGGATGGGTTCAAAACATTAAAAAGATTAAATTGTACCTCGCCCATGCCATTAGCGCTAGGAAAGGCTATGGATGGGAGTGGGAGAAGGTACCTATGTGTAGGTACAAATCGAATGGTGCTTGTCTGTACGAAAGCCATTCGATTTCCGCATGTGCCTACTTGGGGGTCGGGGCCCAGTGTGGCTAGTACCCAGGACAACCCAAGGGGTGAGGGCTATGCGATGACACTCACTTAGGTTGTTGCTTAGGATTTCCTACCCAAACCTTAGAATCCCTTGTGAAATGTACTTTACTTGTGTGAAATGTTATCCAACCCTTTTGGTAAAAAAAACTAGTAAGTTCCTTCTTGTGGGCTTGGTGTTTATCTCCTAGCACGGGGGGTGAAACCTTACCAGTTTCACATGGTTGGGTGGAAAATCTTTCTATCGAGGTATCTTGTGCAGATGCAAACAACTGAAGATTCATATTTGTCTGAGCACCTGTTGAAGAATGAAGACTTGTACTTATTCATGTTGTTGTAAACTTATGTATTCTCCTATGAGGAGTTTAAATGTAATGTAATTTTCAAATGATGTAATAATGGGTAGACGTAGGAAAAAGGGTTGTATGGGATGTTTAATGTATGTTGGAAAGATGTAAATGTTGTTATGTATCAAGTTGTGAAAAATGTTGATGAATCATTTATTGTTCTATTGAAATATGTTAGTTAGATGAAATGGAATTATAGTTATTGAAAAGTTTTAGATGGAAATTATCTTTAAATGTGTTTAAGTATTTTTCAATAAAGAATCTGAAATGGAATTTGAATGGTTAGTAAATGTTGTTAAAATGTTTATCAATTCTCAATAAGTTATACATTTACATTTAAGGGAACCTTGGAAAGAAGTTAGAAAATGTTTTGTTTATTATAAACTTTAAAAGTTCAAAAATTTTTGTTAAACTCTACTTAGGTTTTCTTTTATGAAGTAAACCTTTGTGTATTTTCCTGGTTCCCTTGCGGGGCATGACATCTTTGGTATCAGAGCACTAAGTTGCTACACTGGGACCTAAAGAAATTGGGTCCATGTACCTTAAACTTGCACTACATCTTAGGAAAACTCAAAATGAAAATCAAAACCATAAACTCATCATTCTTCTTAAACTCATGGCAGGATGCCACCCGTAACCCATGGTCGTAGAGGAGGTGCCCAAAATGCTCCTCCTAGATCCCAACATGAAGATTCTCAAGAAGAAGAACAATATGAGGAACAAGGGGAACAATCTAACAATCAATCAGGAGGTTTTCAAGGAGCCCAAGTAACAGAGTTACTACAACAAATCCTTCAGAGGTTAGAGGCAGGACAGGATAGAGGCCAGCATGGGGAGAATAGCACTCACCATGAGGAAAGAGAAAGAAGTCCTAGGAGGAGAGACCAGACATTGGAAGAGGATGCCCTACGAGCTTCTCATATGCGGGATCTCCTTAGAACCAAGACAAACCCATTTAAGGGAACACAAGGTGGAACTTCCGCACAAACTTGGTTGCTCGAATTAGAAAGGCTTTTCTCCATGCACCCATACCACAGTAATACCAAAGCCCGGTTTGCAGTTATTCACCTTAGAGACTTTGCATCCACATGGTGGGAAACAGAAAGGGAGAAACTTCACTTAGACATCACCACCCTTTCTTGGGAACTATTCCTAGAACTCTTCCGAGCTAAATTTCTGTCTGACCATTGGAGGCGGGAAAGAGCCGAAGAATTTCATAATCTAAGGTAGCTTAATATGTCAGTGGATGACTATGAGAGGAAGTTCTTAGAACTCAAGCCATATTCAGGGTTTAAGGATGATGAACCTATGTTAACTCAACACTTTCTCAGAGGGCTCAACAGTCGTTTGGCCTGCAGTGTAAGAATGTTTGAGCCTCAGACTATAAATGAAGCAGTCATTAAGGCCCGTCTTGAAGAACAAAATATAGCCTTGGGGTTAGGAAGCTGAACCAGTGGCCAAGGTGGCAATACTTTCCAGGTTGGGACAGGGAATCAATTTCAAGGCACACATAAGAACTATTCGCCTAAGGGGAATCAGAACCAACAAAAGAGGAAGTTTGTCAGCAACAACAATAGCAACAACCAAAATGGAAATAAAAGTAAAAGTGGGGGTTCTCAATTTAATAACCCTCACAACTGGCAATGTGCAAAACATTTCCCAAACCGTCAACCAGCTCAGAGTATGCCTCAGAACTCTAGTCAGGGTAGCTACCAGCAATCTAGTGCACCTTCTGCAGGAAGAAATTTTGTCAAAAACACTGGATGTTACTCTTGTGGGCAGCATGGGCACATTGCAGTTAATTGCCCTTAGAAATCTTCTCCAGCAGTTAGTTTTAGACAGGCCACTTCTGAACCTACAGTAGGTAACTCAAGCAGATCCCATCGAGCATTTTCTACTGTAAACCATGGGCAAGCCAATAGTCAGGG
This sequence comes from Chamaecyparis obtusa, assembly GCA_027943335.1. Classification (NCBI taxonomy): domain Eukaryota; kingdom Viridiplantae; phylum Streptophyta; class Pinopsida; order Cupressales; family Cupressaceae; genus Chamaecyparis; species Chamaecyparis obtusa. The sequence continues at coordinate 131,397 of BSBK01013519.1, read as the reverse complement.
GACAGTCTTTGAAACTCCAGGTAGCGGATGGGCAGCTGGCTTTAGAGCCAATACGTATTCTGCAGCAGCGGACACTGACCCTCAGGGGTCGCAGCATAGAGCAGGCAAGGGTCCAATGGGACCCCAATGATGAATCTTCCGCCACATGGGAAGATGCCACTAGGATTAGAGATGCTTATCCATACTTATTTGTAGGCTTCCAGGAGTAAGCCTAACTCTAGGGGGGGAGGATGTAATACCTCTCCTATAGTGATACTATGATTTGACTCTTTTCAATTATGATGGTTAGAACTATGCACTCATGTTTATGTTTCATGGAGGATTATATGTTCATCAGATGATATTTATATGCTCAGTTATAGTTACATTGATTATATGTTTATGAGATCCTAGAAGAATGTATTAGTTTTACATGTTTTATGATTTGAATACTAACCCTTATCACGATTTTTTTATGGATACATATGTCTGATGTGTTTTCATGACTCAGGACGGAGTCGTAGTTACTCACTCAGTGAGGTCCACACGATGTACCGATCCTAGTCATCTATCTGCAAGTATTTGATCTATATATATGTACATGTATCTCTTCTTGGTGATGCAGGATTACAGGTACCGGGTATCGTCTCCACCTGGCTCCACAGGTCTGAGCGATCCCTTAGATCCTCGATCATTGTTGTTGTCATGGAGATATCACCAAGCTTCACAAAAGAAAACCTTTGCCCTTGATCATTCACCTTAGGTGGGAAATGCCAGATCAGTTCCTGATAGGGAGGTATTATGTGGTTATCAGTATTAGGGTTTGATCTTGATCTTGCTATTAGAGTATGCTCAACTTTGTCAGTAGGTTATTTATGTGAGTCCTTGTTGATCGATTTCTGTTTCAGTGACTTGTCTCGGTTTAGATTTTCATGTTAGTATTAGGGTCAAGCTATTACTTGTACCTTTCATCTTCTAGTTATATAATTATAAAATGTTAAGTAAAACGAGTAATGAGTTATTTATACTATATGTGTCATAAACATATGGGTGCACACATATGCTTATAAACACATATATGTATATTAAGGTATAAATATATATTCATAAATTTAAATAAATATATATACTTAATTATATTAACAAATAGTACTAACTTTATGGTGGTTGATAAAATAAATTAAGAAATAAATAAAATAAGATAAAATAAAATAGCTTTTGGTAATAAAACTAGCTAGCTAGGAGGGAGTTGAACTCGAGACCTCCTAGAAGTTGGGATAGTTAGTTACCAATTGTGCTATGTGAATTCCTTGAGAGGTAAGTAATTAAATTTGTTATTAAACCTTATTTAGAGAATATTTTAATTAAAAAAAAAAAATATAAACAAAACTTTATTATGTTTACGGGAGAGATTAGTTCTTCTCCAACCGACTATGGAAGTTGGAGAAGTTCCTTCCCGTAAAGAAACTTCTCCAACCATATAGTCGGAGAAGAAATTATATCTCAGGAGGTTCGGATTCGAGAAGGGGTGCGGGAAGATTATTTTGAAACGGAGGATTGAATGTGTGCTGGGAAACTATTTTTTTAAACGGAGGGTTGAACGTGTGCAGAAAAAATTATTTTTCTTTGAAACAGAAGATTGAACGTGTGCTGGATATCAGTGGAAATTCGGGAGAATTGCGGAGGCTGAAGAATCCATCTGCAACAGCCCATCCACGAGTCCAGGTTGGATCCGGAACCAAAATAGAATTAAAATTCTTAGATTCGTAATGCAAAAGAATTTAATATTTTATTTGTATGTAGTGGTATTAATGTAGAAAATATTTGTTTAAATTGGAAAAGAAATAAATTATTGTATTGGCGGCAAAATAAATATGTGCTGTAGATTGTAATTAATTTTCATATATATACATATATGTATATATATATATATATATATATATATATATATATATATATATATATATATATATATATATATATATATATATATATATATATATATATATATATATATATATATATATATATATATATATATATATATATATATATATATATATATATATATATATATATATATATATATATATATATATATATGTGTGTGTGTGTATATATTTATATGTATATATATATATATATATATGTGTATATATTTATATGTATATATATATATATATATATATAATATATTTGTATATATATATATATGTATATACAAATATTAATATTTAGGTTTTGAATGTTATAAATTAAATTAATTGTTTTTATTTATAACTATACTCGTTTGAAATTATATCTCTTTACAAACATAGTTATAAAACTTGTATGCAAAGAAAATTTTCGTTTCAAAAAAATGTTTAACGGCGGTCACCGCTGCGGCGGGCCCCGTGGCACCGGCCGACAGCGGCCCGGCTGCCGGCGACACCGTTTGGTGCCGTGCGGCAGTCGGACGCTGCCGACGGTACCCGGGGTACCGCCGGGCGGCGGGACCCCCGCCCTTTTGGTTATTGTGACATTTTGCTATATGGTATAAACACCATCTTTGATATTTAATTTCGGCTTTTGGATTATATTATATTATATATATAATATGTATAATATTATATATATAATATAATATGTTAACATATTTAAAATATTTTGTTATGTTATATATGTAATATGTAAAATATTATATATATAACATAATTTAAGTTTATATATATATATATATATGTTATTATTTTAAATTTGATATTATATTATGCATATAATAGATATTATATGTACAATATGATATGTATTTTGGCACATGGGTTTTTTCTTCAACTTAATATATATATATATATATATAAAATTATATATGGAGGTATCCACTTTAAGACACCTAGGAGGCATATTAATTTATTGAGAAAAAAATTGTATCAACATTAATTTATTCATAAATAATGATAATAGATGCAAAACCATTCATTCCATGGGGCAAAACTTAGGAATTAGAGGCGTATTTATTCCTTGTTTTAATTGTGTAAACTTTATTTAAATGTAAATAAACTATTTATTTCTTACTTCCATGTTTAGATAAATGTTAGGATGGGGGTTAGAAAACTGAAACAAACTCTTGCTTTCAATTTTATCAACAATCAAACTAGTCAAACTTTAGGACTCCTAAGCGTCCTAGGGTAGATCTGCTATAATGTTGAACATGTTAGTGGTTTGCTAAGAAAACCTAACGGGACTAGGTTAGGGTTAGGAAACCTAGGAACCCCTAAGTGAGTGGCTCTCAGTGCGGGGCCGGGGCCCTAAAGTGGCTAGACCAGGATAACCGATTGATGAGTTAGTTAACCAAGTGATAACCTAATAAAATTTAAGGGATGGGTTCAAAACATTAAAAAGATTAAATTGTGCCTCGCCCATGCCATTAGCGCTAGGACAGGCTATGGATGGGAGTGGGAGAAGGTACCTATGCGTAGGTACAAATCGAATGGCACTTGTCTGTACAAAAGGCATTCGATTTCCGCATGTGCCTACTTGGGGGCCGGGGCCCAGTGTGGCTAGTACCAGGACAACCCAAGGGGTGAGGGCTATGCGATGACACTCACTTAGGTTTTTGCTTAGGATTTCCTACCCAAACCTTAGAATCCCTTGTGAAATGTACTTTACTTGTGTGAAATGTTATCCAACCCTTTTGGTAAAAAAAACTAGTAAGTTCCTTCTTGTGGGCTTGGTGTTTATCTCCTAGCATGGGGGGTGAAACCTTACCAGTTTCACATGGTTGGGTGGAAAATCTTTCTATCGAGGTATCTTGTGCAGATGTAAACAACTGAAGATTCATATTTGTCTGAGCACCTGTTGAAGAATGAAGACTTGTACTTATTCATGTTGTTGTAAACTTATGTATTCTCCTATGAGGAGTTTAAATGTAATGTAATTTTCAAATGATGTAATAATGGGTAGACATAGGAAAAAGGGTTATATGGGATGTTTAATGTATGTTGGAAAGATGTAAATGTTGTTATGTATCAAGTTGTGCAAAATGTTGATGAATCATTTATTGTTCTATTGAAATATGTTAGTTAGATGAAATGGAATTATAGTTATTGAAAAGTTTTAGATGGAAATTATCTTTAAATGTGTTTAAGTATTTTTCAATAAAGAATCTGAAATGGAATTTGAATGGTTAGTAAATGTTGTTAAAATGTTTATCAATTCTCAATAAGTTATACATTTACATTTAAGGGAACCTTGGAAAGAAGTTAGAAAATGTTTTGTTTATTATAAACTTTAAAAGTTCAAAATTTTTTGTTAAACTCTACTTAGGTTTTCTTTTATGAAGTAAACCTTTGTGTATTTTCCTGGTTCCCTTGCGGGGCATGACAATTCGAATCCTCTACAAGGACTTCAACATAAGCGAGGTGATTTGTTTCAATTACTTTGTTTATGCACAATACATTTCAATTTCAAGGTTAATTCCTAAATTGGGGTTTGATCAAGGCAAACCCCCCATACAACAAAAACCCCCATTTTCTTGCAAGTATAGGTGCAAAATTTTGGATCTAAGAGTGAATTTGGATACCCTTTTCAGAAAACTTCTGAGATCCACAAATAGAATTTGAATTGGACTTCAAATAAAGAATGTAGTATTTGACCTTTTATGAGGGTCAAACCAGAGTTGAGCCATCTTGGAGAAAGATTTCTAGGTTTTCTCTATCTCAGCATTTCCATTCTAGGACAAGTTTCAGATTTTCCCAAAAGTGTACACAGACATTAGAATTCAACATTTTTTAGATTTCCCCTAATTTAAGGTTAGTATTTGTATTTCAATTATTTCAGATTCCCAAACATAATATATATATCCTCCTCCATAGGGAAATATTGGATTTACTCTCTCTCTCTCTCTCTCTCTCTCTCTCTCTCTCTTCCATATTCTTCACAAATTGATTCAATTGTGTATTAACCTTTTGGTTGATCAAATTGGATCTCTTCTTTGGGCAATTTGGGTTTGAGAATAGATCTCATATTTCCCCCTATACATTTGAATAGGGTTGAATCCATTTTAACTCTATTCATTTTGGTGAACCCATCTAGCTTACTCTCTTTCTATTTTGGTGTTAGATTCCTCTCTATTCTTATTTTGGAATTGGATGCCTTATTGTGCTATCCTTTTTAACTTGTTAGTATTAGATTTTTCCTTTGTGTTAGATATTTCATGCTAATTATATTTTATATTCATGCTTTATGTGTCTTTAGTTTAGTTCATTTGCATTACATTGGTTTATGAGCTTTACTACCACTAGTCCTACTTATAACATTCTAGATAGAAGAAGTCATAGACTCATGGGTGCCTTTGATCCTAAATCTTCCTCTCCTTTCCTTAGGATCCAAGATGATAACTTGATTCTTCATGATTCCAATCCTCCTATGGATCAAAAATTTTCTCACTCATCTCATGATGAGGATGACTCTTTAAGAGTTCTTCCTGAACAAGTCCAAAAAATTTCCATTGAACTTGATAAAATGAGTAATTGGATTCTGCAAGAAAACCATAATCAAGATTCTATTCAAGCTATAGAGGCTCTTAAGAAAGTTCTCCGTGATAGTGATCAAGGTGTTAACCTCTTACATGGTATTACTCATCTTTTGCATTCAAACATTAAACCTTTAGCTCAAGAAGTTCAATATTTAGGGTTGATTCTTCCTACCACTAGTGTCGAACCTCCCTCTAATCCTCTACCTAGTATTCCTATCTATACTCCTCCTTTGGTGATTGTGATAGTTCCCTCTACTCCTATGAGTGTTCCACCTGTGTCCCTTCCTACATCACAACCTTCATATCATAATGTTCCTTTCACTTATTCCAATCCACTTCCAACTATAGTTCCTAGTGTTCCTCCAGTTGTGTCTTCTATTCCTACAAATTCTTACACTTTACCTAGTGTTTCTAATGTTGCTACTCCTCCTATTTCCTCTAATGATTCAACAATCATCAGTTTAGCTCAAACTGTATCATCCTTACAACAACAACTGGCTTCCTTAACCCAAAACAAGTTTAGTATTCCTACATGTGACATGGGAAGTCCCTTTTCCTAGGATATTATTCATACTCCTATTCCTCAGCAAGGTGAGATGCCTCATCTTGAGAATTATAATGGAATAGGATATCTTATTCATCATGTTAAAACATTCCAAATCCTTTGTAGTGATTATGCTCATGACCATAGGATTTTAGCCAAACTATTTACTAGAACTTTCCATGACAAAGTTTTACTATGGTATTGTTCTTTGCCTCCTTATTCAATTGATTCCTTTCCACAACTTGCTAATGCCTTTATTCAAAAATTTCAAAATAATATTCATCTACAAGTATCTTTGACTGATTTAATGCATTGTAAATAAAGTGCTAAAGAAAAATTGACTGAACTTATTGGTAGATTTAAGCATTTGCATGCTCAAATTTCCTATCTTGTTCCTGATATTGATATTCAATGTATGTTTCTTTCAAATTTGCAAAAGGATATTAGAGATAAGATTTTGCTTACTAAATTTACTTCTTTTCAACAAATTTGTGCAGTGCTTCATCATTATCAATTACAAGTGAGTCAATTTGAGAGAAACACTCCAATGGCTCCTATTCTAGTTGATAAGAGTGATGCTGCTCCTAATCCAAACAAATTTAAAAAATTCAACAACTATGTCAAGATAAACAAACAAGCGAATGTAGTTGCTGATCAGGTTGTTGTTGCATCTCATAATGCCACTTCTGCATCCACTTCTTTTTGATTAAATCATAGGTTTACTCCTCTTTCTGAAACTTTACATGCTATTATGAATAGGTTGTTAGCTACTAATATGATTACTTTACCTCCTATTCGACCTCTTTTACCTACTATGATTGCATCTAAATCTTTTGATCAAAATTCTTTTTGTCAATATCATCATTAGAATGGTTATGATACTAAGAGATGTTATTCTTTAAAATAGTTCAAGATATAATTGATTCTAAGGTTTTATCTGTTGATAATCTGGATAGTAGTGGGAATCAATCTGTCTCTCCTCCTAATTAGAACCTTCAAATCTATATGAACCCTTTGCCTACTCATGATACTAATACTATTGCTCAACCATCTACTATGGAAATTATGTATGACTCAAAAATGGAAGATCTTAATCATGTTGTTAATCAAGTGGAGCATGTTGATCAGTCTATATCTCCACCTCACCCTCAACCTCAACTTCAAACTCAGATTCAAACTCAACTTCAATCTCAACCTCGACCAAAACCTAAACCTAAAATGAAAACTCAACCAAAAACTCAACAAAAATCTAAGAATAAAAGACCTTGAGTACTTTTGATTACCTTTGATGACTCTAAGACTATTAAAGCTCCTAATGGTCCCCTTTACATTGCTGCTAGGATTGCTCAGATACCTACTTGTGGTTGTCTTGTTGATACTACCTCCTTAGTCAATGTTATCACTGAAGAAAATCTTTTTATGAAAATTTTACAATGTGACTTCTATGATACATCGGATGTGTGGATTCAAACTTGCAATGGTTTTCTTTATCCATCATCTGGTTCTATTACTATACCGGTTGAACTTTGTGGAAAGATTGTGAACACTACCTTTGTTGTTGTTCCTACTTTTGATCAATTTCAAGTTAAGCTAGGTTTTCCTTGGTTGACTTCCATGCATTTTTTTTCTTCACCTATCCATAAGTATCTTAAGTTCATTCACGATGAAGAAGTGAAGATGATTAATCATAATTTATATCAACCTTCTAGGCCTAGAGATTGTGCTGCTCTGGATTTCTTTTGGCCTTCATTACCTAATTCATGTCCTCCTCGAAATGATAATATTTTTTGATCATATCAAACCTATAAACATCATAAAATCCTTGAATTAAGTTCACCTCCTAGGGATCTTAATCATGGTATTTTACCTACACGTTTGATACCTCCTTTAACTATGGTCTCTAGCTCTGTTAATCAAGTTCCTTCTACTGAACCTATCAAAGATCCTATGATTGTTTCTCTGATGGTTAATAATCTTATTGATCTTCCTAAAGAACCTGTGAAGGATCCTATGATTTTTCCTCCTAGTGCTCAACCTATTTCAAATAAATCAAAACAAAACCGATCTACTAATGAACATCATAAAAAGCATCGTGCTCATGCTAAAGCCAAAAGATCTTTGTATAAACCTATGCATAATGTGTTAGAAGATGTTGTTACTAATAATGATGTTCACATGCATGATTATGATGATTCTATTCATATCTTAGATCCTATTTTGATTAATTTGGATGAGTAAGATACACTTGATGATACTGATGATATTAATGATGAATATGAAACTATTGACATTGACATTGATTTACCTAATATGCTTTCATCACAATTAAATCTTACACCTAGTGTCGAACATAGTGATTCTCAAGAGGATCCTTGTTTGGAACTGGCTATCATTCCTAGTATGTTGGATATAGTCCCTCTTGTGAGTTACCCACATTCCCTAAATGATATACAATAAGATGGGGAAAGTAGGCAGCACGCTTGATTGACTTGTCCTTTGTGGTAGCTTTGTTGTGTGTTTGCCTACTGTATTGTGTTTCTCCCACAATGTGTTTGCTAAATGTTGTTAGATTCTTTTATACGATCCTTGTTACTTAGTTGGTGCAAGGTGATGATGGAATCGACAACTGTTGTTCAAATATCCTATATGTATCTCTATTCTTCTATGCATTGTTCAATGTTATGTTGTAAATGTGTTATTGTTCATAAATGTTTCCTTGTGTAATCTTCTTGGATTCGAGATATGGTAGCACTAATTATTTTTGGTCTCCATGTAATGGTTCAAAAAGATTCTCCTTCATATATCTTATGTGATCTTTCCTCCTTTGTGATTTTAGTTCTACTTTCTTTGGGGAATAGTGTCCATTCATTTGTAATAATATCATATATATATATATATATATATATATATATATATATATATATATATATATATATATATATATATATATATATATATATATATATATATATATATATATATATATATATATATATATATATATATATATATATATATATATATATATATATATATATATTATCTTATGATCATACTGACCCCATAGTACGTAGATCCCTTCTCTATTCTCTGTATGTTTCTATGATATTTCCCTTGATTTTTCTTTGTCTGGGGGCATCTCGACGTGGAAACATAATCAGTGGAGTTGTTTATGTTTCTGTTAAAGCCATTGCTCCTATTAAAGTGTCAGCAATGACTTTAACATGGGGGCATACACTCTGCTCACCTATTGCACACACGGACTTTTCAATATGCATATATTTTTCAAAATATTTTTTTTCCCTTTTTGGATTAGTAACTAATCCTTAAATCATTGAGTTATATTTTAGGATCTATTGATCCCTCCAGTTTCAAATACACATATATTGTGATCCCTTAAGGTCAGAAGTGTCCTTAAGATTGGATCTCTTTTGTTTTCATTTTTGGTTTTATTCTTATGGAATAGAATATTTCTAAGCATAAATCTTTGATGGGTTGACTAGTGAGTAGCCACATTTACTAGGTGGTTCAATTCCATCTTTCCAGTTGCACCATTTTCCTGTGTGGTTCACAATGGGACATAAGTTCTCATTGGGTGAGGTAATCACACCTTCTTTCTCTCTCTAAAGATGTTTCTCTTATTTTGATCTAGGAGTCGACGAAGACTTGAGTCCCTAGGGGCTTAAGGTTTCTCTTTGTCCCTTGGATTATGATAAGATTATCTTTTCATTTTGATCTCCTTTACCAAGAGTTTGCATCGAGTCCATACTCTTCCTAAACTGTGGGCTTAATGTATAATCTTAAAATGGAAGAACTTCCATGATAAAAGAATTTAGCCCTCCAAAGAAATGGTTTGGGGTCATGTCAAGTACCTTGATCAGGTCTTTGCATGTATTTTGCTTTTCTCCCCACTTTCCACTTCTTCCCTGCACTTGATTTCTTCATTTTAGGTGAAATTAGGGTTAGGATCTTAAGGATTCTACTAATTTTCCCTCTTTCATAGCTCTATTTTCTAGGTAGGATGTAGAAATAGATCCTCCTAGACTTCATCATAGTAATCATAGGATTTTATGTCTATCCTTGACATCTTGTCCTATTCTGGCATCAGTTCTAGGTTTCTGGGCATCCCCAGGACCTCCTGACTTGGTTCTGAGTCAATCTGGGACCAAGGTCAAAGTTAAGGTCAAACCTGACTAGGTCAAGGTCGATCTCAAACATGACTAGGTCAAGATTGAGCTTGAACTTGACTAGGTTAGGTCCAACCTCAATTTTGCCCCATTCCTTCAAATATCCAATTTCCATGATTTCTGGGCATCAGGCTTTTGGGAGATTTATTTTCCCACCTCTGGGTTAGCCATTTCAGGTTTCAGGATGGTAAATCCTTTAATTACATTTAATCTAGGTATATTTTCTAAAGGTTAGGACCTAATTGGGATTTAATTCTCCAAGGTGGCCCCTCTAGAGGAGTGTGCCCTAGTTCACTATAAAAGGAGGCCTTCCTCTCTCATTTTCATATCCATCTTTCACATCTCAAGTGCTCAAGCTCTCAAGTGCAAGTAAGTCTTCAAGCATTCAAGTGTTCAAGAATCCATCCATCAAGGAGATCCATTGTCAGCCATTGAAGGATTAAATCTCTTTGGAGCCCCCTTGAAGATCCATTCTTCTCCATTCATGCAAGTTTTCTCATATGCAAAGATCAAATCAAGATTGGTGTTGAAAATCAAATACCATTGATTGGAGACATCCTACATTCATTCTTACTTGTGGATTTGAGGATTCAGATCCTCTACAAGGACTTCAACATAAGCGAGGTGATTTGTTTCAATTACTTTTTTTATGCACAATACATTTCAATTTCAAGGTTAATTCCTAAATTGGGGTTTGACCAAGGCAAACCCCCCATACAACAAAAACCCCCATTTTCTTATAGGTATAGGTGTGGAATTTCATATCTAAGAGTGAATTTGGATACCCGTTTTGGAAAACTTCTGAGATCTATGAAAAAAATTTTAATTGGACTTCAAATAAGGAATGTAGTATTTGACCTTTTTTGAGGGTCAAACCAGAGCTGAGCCATCTTGGAGAAAGATTTCTAGGTTTTCTCTATCTCGGCATTTCTAGTCCAGGACAGGTTTCAGATTTTCTTGAAAGTGTACACAGACATCAAAATTCAACATTTTTGAGATTTTCCCTAGTTTGAGGTTAGTATTTGTATTTCAATTATTTCAAATTTCCAAACATAATATATATATATCCTCCTCCATAGGGAAATATTGGATTTACTCTCTCTCTCTCTTCCATATTCTTCACAAATTGATTCAATTTTGTATTTACCTTTTGGTTGATCAAATTGGATCTCTTCGTTGGGGAATTTGGGTTTGAGAATAGATCTCATATTTCCCCCTATACATTTGAATAGGGTTGAATCCATTTTACCTCTATTCATGTACCTCTTTGTTTTGATGTAGCTTACTCACTGCATGCAATGTGGCCTCCTTGGAGCTTCCAACCATGTTGTGATGTTATTGTTACCCTAATTTCCATATACATGCAAATTTGGCCAAGAATTGTTCCAAAATCTTTGTTTTCACCTTGCCAAGCACCCCAAAAAAATTTCATTGGTTTATCTATTCGCCCTTGGTCTCTGCAACTATTTTTGGGTCCCTGGCTAGGTGCAAAACCCTTTAAAATTTTGAAAAATGTAGTCGTTGGGCTAAATTGACCCTGCAAACCCTATCCTTGTTATAATTTGTTGTTTCATTATTGACAACTTAAAAGTCCCAATATCCACATGCTTTTAATTTTTCTTTGGTCACTAGTTCTGTAAGTTTTCCAGCAGTTACCTTTTCCTCTCGGCGAACTAGTGACTACAGTGTTTCTCTTAGTCACAAGATAAAATGGTGGTGCTTCTAAACATTCAGTGACTCCATAGATTTCCTTTTAGTTGGGCATTCACTAACTAAAATGTCAGGTTGGAATAACACTCAGTGATTCTGCGAATGCCTTGTTCACATATTCTGTAGACTTAACCAAGGTTAGGAAATCTATTCGGGGACTAAGTGATTCTTCCTTTGGTCGCACATTTTCTAAGACCTCTGGAGATAAATTTTAGTGGGGTCCCAGTTACTAAGATCAACGGTTATTGTGACATCTCATAGCATGTGTCAGAGGCTTGCAATCTTATGACAACCGTTGATCTTTTCTTTTCCTCAGCGCTTCATGCCTTTGTGGGTCCATTGCCACAGTGTCCTATGTGGAGGTATTTCATTAGTCGAAAGGAGATGACTTGTAATTTGTCAGTGGGCCTGGTTGTCAGTCCTCTTTTGATCTAATGGCTGGTATGTTTTCCCATGAAAAGTGTCAAAGGTTTGTGAACTTAAGACAGCTGTTGATTTCTCCTGGTGATGTAACTCTTCATTCAGGTGGGTCCACTACTACATGTATACAAATAGCAGCTTGTGATTGGTCCACATAATGGTGATTAAGCATATGTCAGTGGGTCCTGATCTTTTTAGGAAGTTAAAGTACAGTAAGATCTTGTGGTAGTCGCTACACTGCTGGGATAAGATGCACACTATTTAAGTTAGTGGTTTAGTGATAACCGTTCGATGCTCTTTCTGCAAGTCATGGGTCTGAGTCTACTAGGTGTCCTGACTTGCTCAAATGTAATTGGTTGTTGAGTGCTAACAAGGTTATAGGTGGGTCCATTTGTCAAAGGGGTCCTAGTCTAATATAGATCTATGAATGGCGCAAAGGTGCAAGGAATATTTGGCGGCCATAGATCATGTGCCCATCATTGGATCAAAATCTTATCTTTAGTGGGTCCGTCGTCTAAAGGCTTTCCAGGGTGTCTGCTGATGGGGTGATCGAGAACAAATAGAAGATTGACATGTGGAGATGGGCCTAGGGTTAACAAAGTTTTGGTGGCTTCGATAAGTTCCTTTTGTTGCGTATTCATGTGATAAAATAGCAGTGCTCCAATCGATCTGGCGAATGCACGAATGTGTGTATTCGCAAAATCTCATAATTAATTAGTGAAGCCCTAAAGTTCTTAGTGACCTAGTGATCATCTTTGGTCGCTAGTTCACCAAATGTAGGCCAGATTCTCATAAGTAGTTAAGGAAGTATTCTACAATTCAGCAAATGAAGGTTTTCTCATGTTCGCCTAATGTAACCAGAGTTATTAGAAAGACCCAGTGATTCAGTGAAAACCCTTATTCACTAAATCGCTTAACCAAACTAGGGTAAGCCAAAGGATCTCATGACTTAGAATTCTTCAGTCATGTAGTCACTGAATTACTTAAAGGAGAAAAAGTTGAGGTGGGTCCAAACGTGTTGATGTGCTAAAATTTCATTGGTTCTCGTATTGCTGATGTTAGGCCAATTTTCTGTCATAGCAAAATTTTATAAGATTGGCCTATTTTCCTTGCAAGTTTCTTCATTTTCTTCCTTCCCTATGTTCTTCAATGTGTCACCTTGCATCAGTCCAAGTTGCATCTCCAAATTCACAAAGCCTAGAAAATTATTCAAATTTCTAAGCCTGCTGGAAATATCTCAAAATCTACCTCAGTGTCGAAAACCCACAGTGTTTTCAAAAAGTGCATGATGTTTTCGGTCTGTGTGTTTTCGACCTGTGTTGTTTTTGACCCTGTGCTTCCTACTTTGTGTGGTTATCTATTGACATGTTAGAAACCTTGTGTGTTTTTTATCCTTTGCTGTTGTGAAAGCTTTGTGTGTTTTCGACCGCCCATTTCCCTATTTGCCGATGTTTTCTCTAACTGCGTAGGTGCGATGGGTGGTGGGCCCAATTTTCAATGGCTCTTCTTTGATTGGCTATTGCATGGCCACATGTCAAAATTCTTTGACATGTGATCATGCGACCGCTTACCAGCTATCCACATGGGTCCGGTTCTTCCTGTTGTTCATCCTGGCTGGCAGTTAAGCTTTTATTCTATGACTTGGCGACTATGTTGTTGTGAGATCTCTTCATCCTTGGTAGTTATCGACTAACTCTCAGTGATCTGATGGGTGGTTTTCTTCTCTTCAGTAGTGTGATCTCTAAATGCTTGGCGGTTACCTCCTAGCATCTCGCGATAACGCGGGTGGTTAGTCGCGTAGTCGCTAAATGCTCGGCGGTTGGTTCATGGGTCCCGACTCTTCACGTTGGTGGTTGCTATTTGGGTTGTGTTCATGGTGATGATGTGGCAACTTTGGATTGGCTGTCGCATGATCACATAGCCTGAAAATTGGCTATGCAATCATGTGACTAACTTCTTGCAGTGACGCGGTTGCAGAGTTGTGCGGTGGCAGTTTTGGCTTGCGGGCGGTGATGTTGTCTCCATGCGGCAGTGGTCTATGGGTTGCCACATGATCACATAGCCCATCTCCAGGCTATGTGATCATGTGATAGGGTGCCATGTGTCCATCGCGATTGTGGAGTTATGGTGGTAATGTTGCCAGGGACTTTTCTTGTGGGGTTTCTGACCATTGGCTGTGGTTTGGAGACCGCAGTCGCATGATCACAAAGGTTAGTTTGGTGCCTTGTGATCATGTGACCAAAAATTATTTGAGACCCATTTCCTATGGTGGTGAGAGATATGACAGCGCGATTGCGCCACTAAAGTTGAGTGTTAAATTACTGAGCCCGTGAAGTTTAGTGATCTAATGGTGGGGATATAAAGTTGGTCATGGTTTTAATGTGGGCCGTTGTTTCTCTATAGGTGCCAAGTTAATAAGTAACCATTGGTTTTTAAATTCAAATTTTCCAAAAAGTTTACAGCGATAGGAAGTACCTAGTTTTAATGATTTTGGACGGTTTTCTTACTGGTTTGATGGCGGTAGGTGTTGCAAGGTGGTCCAAGGGCCTATTTCTTGATTGCATGATGACTTTTGTACCTGGTGGAGTTTATTTTTGAGCTTGAGAAGTTGTTTGCAGGTGGCCGATTAGACTAATTTTAATAGCAAATTCCTAGTGCTCTATCCTGGCTCACAGATTTTCATAATTGCTGATCTCTTAGAGATTTTCTCTCTTTGGATTACTTGGTTTCCTGCCCTTGTCCTAGCCCTAGCTATCTATAGCTTGTTGCATTCTCTCTGAGAATTCCAAGGTAGCTAGGGGTATATGTAGTTGAATTTTTGACTTAGAGTTGGTTCTGAACTTTGTCAGTTCTAGTGAAAGTTTCTACTCTATAGGTTTCCCCTTCTCTCTGCATATAGGGTGTTCTATTTCCATTATTGGTTCAGGGAATATAATGCATACTGCAATAGATTTGTCTTATGTATGAGGACTCAATTTATTCTTACTGTCATCAAGCTATCTCCATTTGAGCTTTGAATTCATTAATCATGCATTAAGGATGTTTGATTTATCTGCTTGTATTGCCTATGTGTTTGCAAGTGGAGTTATCTTCACAGAGGTAACTGGTTCAGGGCTAGTATTTATGCATGTATGAGTTGAGGTGTCAAAGATGTTTCATGCTTGTCTTCCAGTGGATGCTGGTCAATGTATTGTCTGATTTGTAGGTCTCTTCTGAGGGGAGGGTTAAAATCCTTTGAATGGATAATAACATGCTTGAATGCATAGGTGGGTGTTAAGTTAAGGCTTGGTCATGGTGTGTGATTGATGTTAGGCATCAACACATTGGGTATATTGTGTTCTTGTTTCATAGCTGTCTCTTGTAGTAGGGTATTTGACTTTGTGGCCCAATGGATAAGGCACTGGTCTATCAGAGATTTAGGGCATCTCAGAGGTCCTTTCAATTCATCTCTAAAATAATTTCATTTCTATCCCACCCTTTCCCTTTCATGTTGTTAGTGTAGGTTTCTGGTTTTCTTATTCACTCCATGCAAGTAGGGCTATTGCATGAGATATTGGCTTCATTGAGGTACAAGATACCTGGGAGTTTGAAAATCATTCCACAATCAGTTACTTGTAGGCCTGTAGTATGACACAAGGTAATATGTGTGTGCAGATGAGGTACACCTTCCTGAGTGATGTGGAGCTCAAAGTGTAGAAGGATCTCTCTTTGATCCTTGTTAGTTGGCCCTTTTTCTTGTCAGTTTTGGAGTGTTGAGTGAATGTGACACTAGCCCTATCAATCCTGATGCCAAGCTGACCTTTGGGGAAAAAGATCACCAACAGCTAATATGGACTCAAAATTTTTAAAGGGTTTCATGACTATCTCAAAGTTAATCTGAGCCATTCATTTTCCAAGAGATAAAGGATATCAACGGTCACATTTTAAAATGACTGGCTAGCTATTAAATTTTCAAATTCAAATGTGTCTAAGAGGGTTTTCGCCAGTATTTGATTTGCAGGCCGCAACCAGTGAGGTAGCTCAAAAAATTTATGTCTCCAGTACATTTGTAGTTGAAAGATGATGAGGAGGTCTAGGTGGCCATCATGGGTCAATTCTTGTCTCAAAAAAGTACCAGCTTGAGCATTCATGGTAAGACTTCATGCAGGAAAGTAGATGAATCCAGGTTGCTTGTCTGCGAGTTGATGCAGTATAGAGATGGGCACATAATATCTAATCAGACATAGTATTACAGAGATGTATTTATGATTAGATTTCATGGTAGTTAGGGTTTTACTATTATTTTAATGTAAAATCCATGAAACCCTAGTTAGGTTTTTGACTCCTGCCTGCGTGTAGTTGAGTATGTATATATTATTTTTTTGGAGCTTTTGAGTGGAAAGTTGGACAATTGTAAAAGAGAAATTCACCTTTCTTGAGAGTTATCTATGGCATCTTTTCTTCCCTCTAGCTTCTATAGTTATATTTCTCCCATTGATGATTCAGATATTGTAGAGGTATTTTGTGACAATTCTTCATGTCCCTATGCTTCCTTGTTTGAGTCTTCTCTTATTGAATCAAAGTATATGTATGTTTTTAAATGACAAATTAGGGTTCCTGATCCCTCTTACTTTCTAAAATTTTGTGTGTTATTGTGTTTGATCTAATTTAGATGCTTTTGTGGGTATACTTCAGCCCCCTAATAGTCTTGTCTCAATCCTACACCGAGTTGCAGAAGTGAATGTCTTCTTATAGGTCATAAATTGTGTCTTATGTTCAGACCCTTCTATGAAATACTTATGCAAGCCTATTCAATAAGTTGTGACCTACTAGACCCAAGCCTTTCATTGATTCCATTCCTCTATACTGAGATCCAAACCCTAATTTTAGTGCCTCACCTAGTAGGTAGTTTTCTTTTAGTCATTTCCCTTTATAAGCATTCCTTCTATCCCTTTCCCTCAAAAGTTACTTTCATGTCTAGAAGCAAATTAAGGTGATTATCCAAGAGGAACCAGCCTAGAACCTGGAGGTCTCAACTTAGTTAGCATAGGTCCCACAACCTAGAGATGATTCCCATGTTATACTAGGTTATCAAGACTATGAGAGCTTGAACCAAGGGTGCAAACTTTGTGTATAACAATTCTGGCATGCCCGGTGGGACTACACAAGAAGTTCATTATTGAAGATTATGTTATCCCTGATATACTGATAACATAATATAGACTTGGAGAAGTTGTTTCTATCAATTGTATCTGGTGACTCCACTAATTTCAAAGATACAGGCCAACCTTGTTTAAGGTTTATGAGAAAGATTGAGACTAGGAGCTCAAACCTTACTCAATTTTTAGAGTTTCCTTCAAGGGGAAGTCACAAAGTTAGGTCAACTCAAAGAAAATCCCCTACAGGGAGAGTTCAATCTACACCTCCTGATACCTCAGAAAGGAGGCCTTTTCCCTTTCATTCCAGAAGAAGAGGAAGATCTCTAACCAGAGATCTAGAAGAGGATTCAAATGTAGCAGTAAATACAGCTCATATAGTTGTTAATCTTCAGATTCAAACTCCTGTAATGGCTAGACAGTTTGCCTTTGCACCATTCAACCAAGGTAGTCCATTGGCCTTTGTTCAACATCATGATGTTCCCTTGGTGGCACTAAAGAGTATACCTGATTTCACAAGGGAAGGGCAGACAACCATTTTTTAACACATAAGGGATGTGACCACCATCTGTAGCATACACAATATTACTCAAGAGGATGTAGCCACAAAATTACTAGCAACCTCTCTAAAAGGTAAGGCTCTTGAATGGTTTATAACTCTAACTATTGGTTCTATTACTTCATGGGATGAGTTAGGGGATGCGTTGAGTAAGCATTTTGAGGATAAATCAGATAACTTGTCTCTAGTTGAGCAGTTAACAACCATTAAGAGAGACCCTCAAGAGAAAATGATAGACTACAATAGTAGATTCCTCAAAACATGGAATAGAATTCCAATCTCAGTAAGGCCATCAACTGACCATGCTTTCCTATACTACTTGCAAAGTCTAAATGGTCAAATTTCTGTCATGATCTAGTCTATGGGTGGTACTTCCTTGCCCCAAGCCTTTGACACAACTGTCAAGGCTGAAAATTGTTTAATTCAAGTAGGCATGATTGCTAGAAGGCCTCCAATGCCCATTTTTCCTAGCCTTCAACCCATTGCACCTACCCAAGTACCCCCATTTACCCCTATTCCCACCATATTAGTACCCCTAGCTAGTACTAGTGGTCAAGAGCTAAGAGCTAGTTTCTCTCAAGAGCTGCAAGAGATAAAGAATAGCCAAGAAAGTAGTAAGAAAGAAATGACCAATTTGTTGTAGACCTTGACTAAAGAGGTCACAAATTTGAAGAAGCAAGGTCAAGGAATCAGACCATCATTTCAGCCATAAGGCCAAGGTCCTAATCAGCAATATCAAAATCAAGGACAGCCTTATCAACAAAATAGGCCACCATACCAAGGAGGCTATCAAAGACAAAGATAAAGTTTCAATCAGAGACCATTCTAACCATATAACCCCGCACCTCTGAATTCTACAAATCTAGTGAGGGATATGGTCCCTAGTCAAAATAATATGGCTATGGAGAATGAATGGTGCTTTCCTTGTAATCAACCTCATAATCAGGTTACATGTTCAAATGGATGGATGAACCAAGCTCTACTGGTTCAAAATGCCTCACAAGCTCAATCAGAGGCTTCATCTAGTGGCTCAGTTCCTCAACAAGAATCACAAGAGAATGAGACTGCTCTTTTCAATTGGGAGAAACTAGACTTCAATGGAGTCAACGATGAGGTTTCTTTTATTGCCTATACAAGAGCAAAGATAAGAGCTCAAGACATGGAGAGAGAAAATTCTAATGCCAAAGCCACTACATCTATAGAGCCACTGCAGCAAGCTACTCCCATCACACCTAAGGAGGCTCCTGTCATTACAAGAAAAGAAGGCCAACATTCTAAAGAAGTGGAGCCCATCAGAGTGAAGGCACAATGGAGAGTACACACTATGACACCATTTAATATTGTAGACAACATGAAGAAGGTGAATTTCACCATGTCCATGTGGGAATCTTTGGCTCTTCCAGGACAGCCTAAAGTTTTGAAGAAGGCCATGACTGAAGTCACAACTCCTCAACCTGCAAAAGAAGCTACACACCCATTGTTGGTTAACACTGATCAAGAAAAGGAGGCTCCAAGTAGCAACTCCAAAGGCAATGCCACACAAGGTAGGAATTAAAAACCACCTTCCTTTTATGTATCTCTAATCATTGGAAAATCTTTAGTACATAATTGTATGGTAGATAGTGGAGCTACCAGCACTGTAATGCCCAAGAAAGTAGCTGACTAATTAGGACTAAAATATGAACCCTTCCAAAAGAAGGTTACCCAACTTGATGGATCCTCAGTCAATACTATAGGTGTGGCCAAGGATACCAGTCTAATCCTACATGCTAGTCCTAATTTTTCAATCCTCCTTGATATATATATATCATAGATCTCCATACATTATTTTCTATATGTCTTTCAAGGGAGTTTACAGCCAAGATAGGAGCCTACCTATCTTCTGACTGGTCTCACATGCTATTTCATATGAGGTATGGGACCAAAGTCACCATCAAGTTAGAACCATTAGCAGCACACCATATAGAGCCATATGTGTCAAATACCATCAATGTAAACTACCCTATATTTGATGACAGTGACTTCCAAACCGTTAGTGAAGCAAGCACAAAGATATAAAGTATCCCTGATTCTAGATGAAAGAGCTTTAGAGGCCCAAGGAAATCTTGTTTGGGATTTTGGTTTGGGAAGTTATTTAGTACAAGAAAGTGGATCGATAGAGCCAAGCCTTTTCAAAGAAGATATTGATTTAGAGGATTAGAGCAATCAAGTTTGGGAACTATTTTTTGATGGAGCTAGAAGTAGACATGGTTCTAGTGGTGGTGCTATGTTAGTGTCCCCATAAGGAGAAAGGTATTATACTGACTTTAGATTCAGTTTCTCCTGCACTAGCTATACTATAGAGTATGAAAGTCTAGTTAATGGACTAGAGTGGGCTAGAAAAAGAGAGCTTAAGGCCTTAAAAGTTTATGGTGACAGTGAGTTAGTTGTTAGCCAAGCAAGAGGGATAAGTGCAACCAAGAATGACACCTTGAGATCATACAAACATAGAGTTTGGGATGTAATTGAAGATTTCTATGCTTTCAATATTGTTGCTATCCCTAGGAAGCTAAATTAGAATGCAGATAGGTTAGCTATTGTTTGGTCTTAGTATGATATTCCAAATGGCATTTCAAAAGAGATGGATCAACAGCATATCAAAGTGATTATCAGACCCTCTATTCTTTATAATGATGTCAATTGGCAAGTGTTTGATAATGATGAACAAATTCTACAATTCTTGTTTGAAGAAGATGTCTTTTTAGAACACAATCAAGATAGGCTATCACAAAATTATGGTGATCAAGTGATACAACTAAAGTCCAATAAGATGCCTAGAGGTCTTGTCACCTTAGAGACTATCTTCAACAAGGATGATCAAGTCAAGAAAAGAAAAGCTGGCCTAGTAGTACAACAAGAACATTATGTTGAACTAGAGTTGGAACCAGGTAAGAGCCTACAATTTGGAAAGGTGAACATTGAATTGGAGAAGCAAGATTACATCAAATTATTCAAGGAATTCAATGATGTGTTCACATGGAAATATGAGGACTTCAAAGGTTTTGATCCTGCCCTTGCCCAGCACACTATTGAGTTAGAACCTAATGCTAAACCAGTGAGGTGAAAGCATAGGCCTATTAATCCCAAGCTTGAGCCACTCATGCATAAAGAAGTACTCAAACTAATAGAAAGTGGTATCATGTACCCCATTAAGCATACTAGTTGGGTTTCCAACCTTGTTCCTATCAGGAAGAAGAATGGGGAGATGAGGTTATGTGTTGACTTTAGGGATCTTAATAGGGCCTCTTTAAAGGATAGCCATCCACTACCCTCCATGGAACAAATCTTACAATGTGTCTCTGGATCTGAGAGATTTTCATTGTTGGATGGCTATTCAGGATACAATCAAATCTTAGTAAATGAAGAGGATCAATACAAGACTGCATTTACAACCAAGTGGGGAACCATGGCATATCAAAAGATGCCCTTTGGTTTGTCAAATGTAGGTGCTACATTTTAAAAGGCAATGGATATGGCCTTTAAAAGCCTCATGTATAGGTTTGCATTGGTATACTTATATGACATCATTAGATCACATCAAACATTTGAGAAATATTTTTGAAAGGTGTAGAGAATTTGGGATATCTCTTAATCCCAAGAAATGTGTGTTTGTAGTTCATGAAGGAAAATTGTTGGGATATGTAGTATCCAAAGAAGGAATTATAGTGGATCCTAAGAGAATTGTAGCTATCCTAGAGCTACCCCTACCACATAACAAGAAAAGTCTCCAATCTTTCATAGGAAAGATTAATTTTGTTAGGAGGTTCTTGCCTAACATTGTAGATTTACTAAAGCCTTTGACAACCATGTTAAAGAAGAGTTCAGTTTTCAGTTGGACTAAAGAAGGAAAAGCTAATTTCTAGGCTATCAAAGAGGCCTTAATGGAAACCCCTGCCCTCCTAAACTCAGATTTTAGTAAGGATTTTATCCTTTATGCTTATGGATGTCATGATGCTATATCTGCAATGTTGACCCAAGAAAATTTAGATGGATTGGAGAAACCCATTTCTTTCTTTAGCAAAGGTTTAGAGGAGTATGAATAGAGATACTCTTTTGTAGAGAAACATGTACTTGCTATGGTAAAGAGCCTTAGAAAGTTTAGATATCTATTGACCCATAGCAAGGTACATTTAAAAGTTACTCATCCAAGTGTCAAAGAGTTTTTGCTTTCCAAAGACCTAAATGAGAAAAGAGTTGGTTGGATCACCAAGGTGATGGAATATGACATTGACATTCAAACCACCAAGCTGGTTAGAGGAAGAGGTCTTTGTGAGCATTTGGTAGGGGATGAAAGTTCAAAGAAATTGGAACAAATAGATGCATCTCTAGTTGTGCATTCTATAGAAGAATAGGACAAGGCAATAAGTTGGTTGCCTAATATGATCAATTATTTGAAGACAGGACAATGTCCTACAAGTTTGGATTCAGCAAAAAGGAGGTATTATAGGTTACAATCTATTCCTTTTGTGATGATAAATGAGGTTCTTTTCAGAAAGGATCACAATGGTGTCCTTTTAAGATGCATAGATTTAGAAAAGATAGTTGATGTCCTATTTGAGTTTCATGATGGACCTTCTAGAGGTCACTTTTCTCCTAGGACTACTACTTTTAAAATCATGAGGGTTGGGTACTATTGGCCATATATCTTCAAGGATAGTCATGAGTATGTGAGGAAATGTATCAAGTGTGCCATGTTTGAAGGAAAAGAAAGGCTTGCATCCTTGCCCCTACAACTAGTCAGAACAGAGCAACCCTTCATGAAGTGGGGCATAGATTTCATTGGCATGATCAATCATCCATCTAGTGTAGACCATAAATGGATAATCACTGCAACAAATTAATTCACTAGATGGACATAAGAAATTGAATTAAAAGAGGCCAGTGAGAGTGTTTTCCTAAGCTTTTATGATGATATAGTTCATAGGCTTGGCACTCTTGATTCCATAATTTTAGATAATGCATTGGCATTCATAGGCCTCAAAGTCTTAGAGTGGGTAGTCAAGAATGGCATCTATCTAAATACCAGTTCCAATTCCTACCCCCAAGGCAATGGCTTAGCTGAATCAATAAATAAGAACTTGATTAGGATAATCAAGAAGACTCTGCAAGATAATTAGAGGGATGGGCATACTAAACTCAGGTTTGCCTTGTGGTCAGATAGAATTACCCCAAATAAAATCATTGGTAATTCTCCTTATATGCTAGTATATGGTAGAGAGGCCAAGTTGTCTATCTTAGTTGAATTGCCAGCTCTAGACTTAGCCACTCATTATGCCCTATTTGAAGAAGGAGATCCTTTGTACATCAGATATGCTCAGTTGATGGAATTGGAAGAAATCAAAGACAAATCAATGTAGGATATGGAGTTTCATCAAATTCAAACAAAGAGGAGTTTTGACAAAAGAGCCAGGGTAAAAAATTTCAAAGTTGGAGATGTAGTTCTCAAATGGAATGAGTTCAAATCTAGACCTGGCAGGCATACAAAATTTGATTCATTTTGGGGTGAACCATTTGTAATCATAGAGTGCAAGGGATCTAATGCTTTCCAACTATCAACCCTTGAAGGTGATGCCTTGCCAATATCGGTGAATGGTTTCCACTTGAAGCCATTGCTTTGAGGTTAATCCCTCTCTATAAATTCTTGTAAATAAGTTTCCCTATTTTCTTTCCTTGCTTTCTAGGTTAGTTCCCTATTTTCCAAGAAGTGCTCTGAGCATAGTTCTAGTTCTACCTCTCTGAGAGAATTTTGATTTTTGATAAGCCCCATGCCCAATGGATTGTTATAGGCCACTAGTTTTCCATGTCTAGTAGGCTGACATCCAACAGAAATTGCCAAAATGTTACCCTAATTTCCATATACATGAAAATTTGGCCAAGACCTATTCCAAAATCTTTGTTTTCACCTTGCCAAGAACCCCAAAAAATTTCATGGGTTTATCTATTCTCCCTTGGTCTCTGCATTTGTTTCTAGGTCCCTGGCTAGGTGCAAAACCCTTTAATAACACTCAGCGATTCTGTGAATGCCTTTTTTGTGTATTCTGTAGACTTAACCAAGGTTAGGAATTCTATTCAGTGACTGAGAAATTCTTCCTTTGGTTGTGCATTCACTAAGACTTTCAGAGTTAAATTTTAGTGGGGTCCCAGTTACTAAGATCAACGGTTGTCGTGAGATATCATAGCATGTGTCAGAGGCTTGTAATCTTACAACAACCATCGATCTTTTCTTTTCCTCAGTGCTTCATGCCTTTGTGGGTCCATAGCCATGGTGTCCTATTTGGAGGTATTTCATTGGTTCAAAGGAGATGACTTGTAATTTTTCAGTGGGCCCGGTTGTCAGTCCTCTTTTGATCTAATGGCTGGCATGTTTTCTCATGAAAAGTGTCAGAGGTTTGTGAACTTAAGACAGCCGTTGATTTCTCCTGGTGACGTAACTCTTCATTTAGGCAGGTCCATTGCTACATGTATACAAATGGTGGCTTCTGATTGGTCCACATAATGGTGATTAGACATATGTCAGTGGGTCCTGATATTTTTGGGAAGTTAAAGTACAGTAAGATCTTGTGGTTGTTGCTATGCCTCTGGGATAAGATGCACACTATTTAAGTCAGTAGTTTAGCGACAACTATCTGATGCTCTTTCTGTAGGTCATGGGTCTGAGTTTTCTAGGTGTGCTGACTTTCTCAAATGTAATTGGTTGCCAAGTGCTGAAAAGGTTATAGGTTGGTCCATTTGTTAGAGGGGTCCCGGTCTAATATAGATCTATGACTGGCGCAAAGGTGCAAGGAATATTTGGTGGCCATGAGATCATGCACCTGCCATTGGATCATAATCTTATCTTTAGTGGGTCTGTCATCTAAAGGATTGCCAGGGTGTCTACTGATGGGGTGGTTGAGAACAAATAGAAGATTGACATGTGGAGATGGGCCCAGGGTTAACAAAGTTTTGGCAGCTTTGATAAGTTCCTTTTGGTTGCGTATTCATGTGATAAAATAGCAGTGCTCCAATTGATCTGGTGAACTCATGAATGTGTGTATTCATAGAATCTCATAATTAATTAGTGAAGCCCTAAAGTTCTCAGTGACCTAGTGATTGTCTTCAGTCATCAGTTTGCCAAATGTAGGCCAGATTCTCATAAGCGGTTAAGGAAGTATTCTACGATTCAGCGATCGAAGGTTTTCTCATGTTCGCTTAATGTAACCAAGGTTATTAGAAAGACCTAGTGGTTCAGTGAAAAGCCTTGTTCACTAAATCACTTAACCAAACTAGGGTAAGCCAAAGGATCTCGTGACTTAGAATTCTTCAATCGCATACTCGCTGAATGACTTAAAGGAGGAAAACTCGAGGTGGGTCCAAACTTGCTGACGTGCTAAAATTTCATTGGTCCTTGTATTACTGATATGGACTTGAACTTTTTAAAGGGTTTTGTGACCGTTTCAAATTTAATCTGAGCCATTCATTTTTTGGGAGATAAAGGATATCGATGGTCATGTTTTAAAATGACCGGCTAGCTATTAAGTTTTCAAATTCAAATGTGTATAAGAGGGTTTTCACCATTATTTGATTTGCATGCCGCAAGTAGTGAGGTAGCTCAGAAAATTTATGTCTCAAGTACATTTGTAGTTGAAAGATGATGAGGAGGTCTGGGCAGTTGTCATGGCTCAATTCTTGTCTCAAAAAAGTACCAGCTTGAGCATTCATGGCAAGACTTTGTGCAGGAAAGTAGATGAATCCAGGTTGCTTGTTCACGAGTTGATGCAGTACAGAGATGGGCACATAATATCTGATGAGCCATAGTATTACAGAGATGTATTTATGATTCAATTTTATGGTAGTTAGGGTTTTAATATTATTTTAATGTAAAATCCATGAAACCCTAGTTAGGTTTTTGGCTCCTGCCTGCGTGCAATTGAGTATGTATATATTGTTTTTTTGGAGCTTTTGAGTGGAGAGTTGGACAATTGTAAAAGATAAATTCACCTTTCTTGAGATTTATCTGTGGCATCTTTGCTGCCCTTTGGCTTCTATAGTTGTATTTCTCCCATTAATGATTTAGATATTGCAGAGGTATTTTGTGACAATTCTTCATGTCCTTATGCTTCCTTGTTTGAGTCTTCTCTTACTGAATCAAATTATATGTATGTTTTTAAATGACAACTTAGGGATCCTGATCCCTCTTACTTTCTACAATTTTATGTTTTATTGTGTTTGATCTGATTTAGATGTGTTTGTGGGTATACTTCAGCCCCCTAATAGTCTTGTCTCAATCCTACACTAAGTTGCAGAAGTGAATGTCTGCTTGCAGGTCATAAATTATGTCTTACGTTTAGACCCTTCTATGAAATACTTATGCAAGCCTATTCAATAATTTGTGACCTACTAGACCTGAGCCTTTCATTGATTCCATTCCTCTATACTGAGATCCAAACCCTAATTTTAGTGCATCACCTAGTAGGTAGTTTTCTTTCAGTCATTTCCCTTTATAAGCATTCCTTCTATCCCTTTCCCTCAAAAGTTACTTTCATGTCTAGAAGAAAATTAAGGTGATTATCAAAGAGGAACTAGCCTAGAACCTAGAGGTTTCATCTCAGTTAGCATAGGTCCCACAACCTAGAGATGATTCCCATGTTATACTAGGCTATCAAGACTATGAGAGCTTGAACCAGGGGTGCAAACTTAGTGTATAATAGTTATGATCTTTACTTTAAATCTATGATGTATTCCTCCCTTAATATGGTTTTTCTTTCAGAAGTGTATGGCTTGACTATGCAGATGCATAATTGTAGATGAGGATTAGTAATAGGATTCCATTCATTTCTTAGATATTTTTTATCTAACCCCCATCTCTCTTTTCTTTGCAGGTTCTAGATCACGTAGGGGCACACTAGATTCATACACGGGTCAAAAATTCATCACTTTAGGCAATGTTTGGTGCCCTTATTATTTATTTTCATCCTCTTATGTATGTATGTACTCTTGCATTTTCTTCTGAAAGTTATTTTCTTTGTATAGTATATACAAGTTATTTTTCCTATATATAGATGTAATCTTTAGATGCAAAAATTTATTTTCCTTTATATGTATCTTTGCATGAAATGAATACAAATTAAACAAGATAATCTAATAATGCAAACTAGGGTACTGTAGTCACTCGTCTAGTAATTAGTTCCCCAAACCATTACTAAGGATTGAACATAAGTCTAAGTCCCCAAACCTATTATTCTATCTGTCCTTATTGCCTTCGTAATTTTGGTTCAACCCATATAGGATGCCCAAGCCTAGAGGCCAAGGAAATTACCCAAGAGCACTTGAAAGAAACATGAATGAAACCATTGTCCTTATGTGGGTAAACCCATATAAGTGTTCTTCTTTTGCATCACAACTCCTACTTGAGGATCCATAATCATGCATTTATATTCAAGACTTATTATTACCTTTGTCCTTTTTAATCTTAGGATGACATCTCAATTGGGAAAGGCAAACCAAAACCTTTCATAGACCAATAACAACCAAGGCATGTGGGTGCTCTTCTGTTGTATAGTTATACTCATAAAATTTATGTACGGTTATAAAATTTGATGCCTTAAAATTTTATAACATAGTTCCTCTTAATCAAAATAGAATGGAAGTGGTGATTCAATGCATCTACCCACATTCTATGTGCTTTGAGCCAATAAATTTTTTATCATCATGATGAAGTAATAATGCATTAAATGTCTTACTGATGTCCCTATTCGATTGGTCGGTGCTCTATTTGTTATATTGTTCCTATAAAAATAGAATTGCAGTGGTAATTCAATGCATCTATAGCCTCAACAACATGGTATCATTGATCCAATAATAGAAAATACATTACAAATGCCAAGCTTACGGTCTCAATGAAATAAATAGTGCATAAAATAATATATGGTGCACAACAACAGAAAGCATGCAATGACAACAATAACATTGCATGATGCCCGAGCTCAAATTCAAAATAGTAAGTGTATTAATGTATGATCTAATAGCAGCAACCTCATTGATCATTACCTTTCACTCCTCCATCATTATAGAAGAGATAACTACCAACAACTATATTTCATAATTCCTCCTTTGAAGTATATATATGTCAAGTATAATTATGAGTTTACATCATATATTTAGTCTTAATAAAATCTTATAAAACAACATAAAACTAACCCAAAATACTTTGTCTTAATAAAATCTTAATAAAAAAATATATTTAGTCTTAATAAAATCTTATAGAAAAACATATATTGTGTGAAGTATTTCATCTCTCTTTATTTGTTTTATTGTTGATATTCACTATGTGGTACTCCCTGTTTAAGATCATTTCATGAGGAAATGTCTTGATGGCTTGTGGGATGCAAGCTAGGGCATCATGCATTGTTTATGAGTTCAGTGTTTGAGCACCTCATGTCCCTAATTGATTTTTTGGTGCTCAAATAGTGAGCTCATAAACAATGCATGATGCCCTAGCTTGCAGCCCATGAACCATCAAGGCATTTCCTCATGAAATGATCATAAACGGGGAGTACCACATAGTGAATATCAACAACAAAACAAATAAAGAGAGATCAAACACTTCACACAATGCCTTGAAGGTAATAGAAACAATGCCCTAGCTCTCGTAGCTCATGGGTCATCAAGCATTCCAAATGAAAAGATGTAAACAATGCCAGTATTAAACAATGAGCTTATGAACAATGTATGATGCCCTAGCTTACAACCTACAAGCCATCAAGACATTTCCTCATGAAATGATCATAAATGGGGAGTACCACATAGCTAGTGAATATTAATAGCAAAAAAAATAAAGAGAGATCAAACACTTAACACAATATATGTTGTTTTATAAGATTTTATTAAGACTAAATATATTGTTTTATTAATATTTTATTAAGACAAAGTATTTTGGGTTAGTTTTATGTTGTTTTATAAGATATTTATTAAGACTAAATATATGATATAAACTCAATATAACAAATAGAGCACTGACCAATCAAATAGGGACATGAGGTGCTCAAACAGTGAACTCATAAACAATGCATGATGCCCTAGCTTGCAACCCACAAACCATCAAGACATTTCCTCATGAAATGATCATAAACGGGGAGTACCACATAGTGAATATCAACAACAAAAAAAATAAAGAGAGATCAAACACTTCACACAATGCCTTGAAGGTAATAGAAATAATGCCCTAGCTCTTGAAGCTCACGGGTCATCAAGCATTCCAAATGAAAAGATGTAAACAATACTAGTATTAAACAATGAGCTCATAAACAATGTATGATGCCCTAGCCTACAGCCCGCAAGCCATCAAGATATTTCCTCATGAAATGATCATAAATGGGGAGTACCACATAGCTAGTGAATATCAACAACAAAAAAAATAAAGAGAGATCAAACACTTAACACAATATATCTTGTTTTATAAGATTTTATTAAGACTAAATATATTATTTTATTAATATTTTATTAAGGCAAAGTATTTTGGGTTAGTTTTATGTTATTTTATAAGATATTTATTAAGACTAAATATATGATGTAAACTCAATATAAAAAATAGAGCACCGACCAATCAAATAGGGACATGAGGTGCTCAAACAATGAGCTCATAAACAATGCATGATGCCCTAGCTTGCAGCCCGCAAGCCATCAAGACATTTCCTTGTAAAATGATCATAAACAGGAAGTACCACATAGTGAATATCAGCAGCAAAACAAATAAAGAGAGATCAAACACTTCACACAATGCCTTGAAGGTAATAGCAATGATGCCCTAGCTCTCAAAGCTTGTGGGTAATTGAGCATTCCAAATGCTAAGATGTAATAATGCCACTATTAACATTCATATTGTGCCATTAAATCAACAAATGCCATCAAAATGAAATTGAATTAATGAGAAGACAAAGCTCGAATGCCCACCTCAAGTGCTAGTGCCCTCTTCCCACATGGTGTCGGCCTCTTTGTGCATGCCAAACTTCAATGCCATCTTCACACCAGGAAAAAGTATAGTGTCATCTATGTGGCAGCTCTTTGAATTCACAAAAATTACAAATGACACTTTCTTCTTTTTTTTTCTTTTTTTTTCATAACCAAGCTGGTGTCGCAATTAAATCAACAAATATTATCAAAAAGAAATTGAGTTAATGAGAAGACAAATCTTGAATGCCTAGCTCAAGTCATGGCTACAATATGAAGATCAAATGCTAAGGAACTATGTTATAAAATTTCAAGGCATGAAATTTTATAACTGTACAAATATAAAATTGCAAGGAATGAAATTTGACCTCTAATTTGACCTTGATAATGTCCCCTCCATTTCTTATGCTTGATCATGTCTGGCTTGTGTTGATGGGCATGGTGGGTTATTGTTGTGGATTAATCATTTGGAAATAATGCCATAGAAACATTAGATGGAACAACAACATCTAGTGTTGTTGTTGCACTATTTGGATGATGCAGTCACAACAGTGATTCACCAAGTGTTCATAGAGACATAAATGTAGGGCTTCATTTGGATTCCAGTGCCTATACACTACACATGTTCCTGAGTGCACATGTTCTATAGCATAGTTCCTTTTAGAAGTGTATGGCTTAACTATGCACATGCATAATTGTAGACGAGGGTCAATAATATGTTGTCAGGCATTTCTTGGATCCTTTGGATCTAACTCCATCCTTTCTTTCCTTGTAGTTTTTGGATCATACATGAGCATATTGGATTGAACCCAGGGTCAACACTTCATTACTTTAGGAAATATCAAGTACCTTAATTATTTATGTTCATCCACTTATGTATGTTTTCATTCATTCATATTCTTCTAAAAATTGGCTATACTCATATTCTTCTTGTGTCCGAGTCTTCTAACTATGATCAATTTAATGTTCTAAATCTTGACATAGAATTCGATATCAAGAAATCATATATCCATTCCAAATGATATAACTCTATTTGAATAAACATACATTCCAACCATTTGATGAAATTTCCATATGAAATCTAGAGCAATACATTAATTTTATAGAAAATTCATGATTTATAATGCCTTTGGTTTCCTACAAAGCCTTTGGCAAAATCTGTCAGAAAATTAAAAGTTTGGTCGAAGTAAGTGTATAAATGAAGGATGAAACACATAGGAAGCTATGAGAAGGTGACATGAAGATAATGAAAGGAGACATCTCAATTATGTTAAATCACAGGGGATTCTCTTTGTATAAATAGATAATTGTAACAATGTATAAAGTCCTTTACAAGATGTAATTAAAACACTGGCAAGCCACAAGAACTATTTGACAAAATGCCACAATAGTGGTGTCTCATGAAATGCTAAGATGTTTAGTTATATGAAATGCTAAGATATTCAAAATATTGTTGGATAAATAGATAATTTTAACAATGTATAATGTCCACAAGATATAATGAAAACTATGGAGTGAACTATGTTTGTCTGATTATATAACTATTATCTTATGTCAGGTATCCCACATAGTCTCATGGATTGTCAGGTACAAGTAAATACACCCCATAGAGATTAATGTCTTTTACCATTTGTAAAATATCTCTCTCATTGCCACCTATCTTTCTCACTGCATGAAGTGCACGTACCAGTGAATAGGTATTTGTCAGAATTGTCTTCCTCGAGCAAGGAAAATCTAGGAATGGAAGAAGAAAGTAAGACATTTAGTACATGTAATTCAATAAGATTGACTCGAGGTCAAAAGTTCAGAAAGAAATTCAATAAATGCATGAAATTTTTCCTTGCTCAAGGGGGGTCGTGTTCTTATGATGATGAGAGAAAAGGTGACTCTGAGCTTCCATTTAGGTACAAACATCTACAGAAACAATGGGTCCCCGATGAACTTCCTTCAATAAATACTGATTTTTATGTTAAAGAGAGGATATATCGCATAGCACCATCTTCATTACATGGTTTGGGCCTATTTTCCATGTATGGCATAAAGGTCTCTTACAACAAAGTTGTCAAATTGATGGAGTATGTTGGACCTTGTTATGATTATAGTAGTTGGATGTAGATTGTTAAATATAAAAAAAGTATGTGTAGGTATGCACTCGCGGAAAATTATATACAACAAAAATTTAGTGAAAAAAGTAAAAAAGTAGCTATATACATTGATGGAAGACCCAAAGCATCAGGGAATATTGTAGGTTTTATAAATAGTACATGCCCTGCGTCAACTAAGGAGCAAACCAATTGCATATTTGAGGTGAGGGAAATCATGTATTTGTATGTACGATCAAATCAATACGTGGAGGCAACGATCTACTTATTGATTACAATTTAAATTGCATAGATACAAAAAACCCCATCACTATCATGGACAAGGTGGTACATATTTTGATAATTGTTTATTATTCAATGTAACTTAGAATAATAAAACATGTGTTTTAACATGTCTGAATGATTTTTTTTAAAATACAGAGCTATAGTATGGATCAAGAGCCACATGACATGCATGACGGTGATTGTTCTCATGGGACTTCTTCTTCTCGATAGGTAAAACTCATTGTTGTTGTACAAATGCACATACGATAAAAATGTTAATGCCTATTTTTTGTTATGTTAATGCATATTTTTTTTGTTCTACTATTTTGGATTGCTTTTAAATAAAGGGCTAATAATATTGTTCTCACAAAGGAGTGTTGATCAGAAAAAGGGAAAGGAACATGTAGTCCATGAGGAGCCGTGGAATGAGCAGGATCCATTCGATGTTGATTTTTTATCAAATGTTGATCATGTGGTTGCACTAGAGAAGGTCCTTCATGCAATATCAAAAGCATTAGCTCGAATGGAAAATATTCAACCTCATACTCCTAAAATATAGAGTGCATCAAATATGTTGATTGGTTGTGTTCAGAACTATAGAGTAAGTATTAATGTAGTTTTTAATTATAACAAAAGTTCAATAATGATTTTTATAGTATACTATTTTATCTATGTCATTAACTAAAATATATATATGTGTTATGTTTATAGGGGATGCTAAATAGATTAAAGGGCATTACCTTAGATGAAAATACTTCAGATGGTACATCACATGTTTTATCCTCCATCTTGTCCATGGTTATCCATATTTTTTTATGCTCTAACAATAATTTTTGTTCAACACCTCCTATTGAACCTATGTTGAGTACGGTGCCTGGTACAAGGATTAGATCCACAAAGGTAGTTCCACCTACAATGTCGGCAACACGTAGCATGACCACAGATGTGATGGCAACACCTACTATTGGTAAGTAGACTTCTCTTTTTCTCTCTTATTTATCATGTGTTTATTTCACTTAAACTATATATTCTTTCTTAGGGGGTATTTTGTAATATTGGATTCATTTTATGTAGGAGGCAATGATGCAATTCTTGGATGTACTCATGTTAAATGTACAGGAACAATACAATGGATCAATTACTTGTGAGCAATGAAGATGGACTTCCCTTGAGAGTAGCCCAGCTTCTAGGTACTTTAAAGATTGATCCTTTCTTTTACTATACAATATAATACTCATAATGTAATGCACTAACCCCCTATGTGGTCCCTTGCAATAACTAATTATAACAATCTTGTAATTATCTTCCAGGGAATAATCTATTTTATGAAAAACTTAATGATGAATGTGTTAGCACTTAAATATGCAAATGGTTGAAATATTCAAAAATTTATTGAAATCA
Organism: Chamaecyparis obtusa; assembly: GCA_027943335.1. Classification (NCBI taxonomy): domain Eukaryota; kingdom Viridiplantae; phylum Streptophyta; class Pinopsida; order Cupressales; family Cupressaceae; genus Chamaecyparis; species Chamaecyparis obtusa. The sequence goes on along the minus strand of BSBK01013519.1, from coordinate 97,617 downwards.
TAACTCATGCATTCCCAATAGCTGCATCTAGCACAATTTAAATGCTAAGGTACTAAGGCTTTTAGCCTTCTTCACTTTGAGTATAAAACTCAGGCGGGTTTACGTTTCAAATGTTTCTACAAAGCATAATAAAATTGATCTATGTACTTGACATAACCAATGCAATTCACAACATACAAATAAAAGTAAATGGATATAATTTCTTGATCAAATGATGGTGAACAAATGCAAATCAAACTAAACCAATGCCCTATCCATTGGGTTAGAGTCAAAATTAAATGTCTACAAAATCCTATCAACATAAAGATACTGAAATTCAAATAAATTTCCTAACAATTCATTCTCCCAATTCCCAACCCTACCGTCAAATTCATGTATAGATTTTCAAATCCCAGAGACCTCCCTAAAGGTTTTACTCTCTCCTTGAGAGAAACTTGAGATCAACCCCTATATTCACCTTATGAACAATGCATTAAACTAGCCTTACTAATTAATGCATAAGAAATTCAAAGCATCCATACACAAAGACAACTATAAATGGAAATCAAACTTTAGTATATTTGCATTAAGTCTCAGCTATATCCATTAAAATCTTAGCAAAAACATAAAAGAAGTCAGGATCTATATTTAGTCTTCTTTACAAAAAACTTCGACCACCCTTACAAAAGAGAAAAACTTGCTATATATACCTCTAGCCATATTGGAATCCTTGAAAGGATGCAACAAGCTTGGGATGGCTAGGAAAAGGACTTGCACTAAAGACAAAAATTACAAAATCAAAAGGTCATGATTATAGCAACAGAAAGTAGTTAACAACTACTAACATCTTCACAGGTGGCACCTTTGTCTGGAGATATTTCAGAGAAGTTACTTTGATTTGTAGCATGAATGATGACCGCCATTACAGGCTAACTTAAATCATCCTATGTTTAAAACATGCTCTCCCTCGAATTTTGGATCAAGTGCCATGTGCATTCTATTCTTCTTCCTCTTCCACCAATAGGATAGTTGGCTTCTTCTTCTTCTTCTTTGCCATTTTGTCCCATGTTGCCACATCATCATCAAATGGCCAGTTGTAAGCCTTTAGTTCCTATAATGATTTTATTTGTAGGTCCCACATGTAATTAGTTACACCTTTAGCTTTTGGTACAAATTGTATGCAATCACTTTCAATTTTAATAAACTATCAATTATACTATTGCACCTTTCCAATTCTAAGGCACTATCACTATTAAGGAAAGCATCTTGTTTAATTACCAACTGATCCATCGATGCCTTCCACTCTTCTATACTAACTATATTTCCATCATCACCATATATTGAAGGCAAGTGTCTACTATAGTTCCCATCAAACATAGCCAACTTAGCCTTTATTTGGTTAGACTTACCTTTGAAAAACTTAGATATAGCACTTACCAAACCAATTTTCTCAAATACTTCTGTTACTATTTCAGGAATATCAGGCCTACTTTCCTGTAGAGTATCCAATTTATCAAACAACAAGCTTCTACCTAACCATATACTGTAAAGTGGCTCCAAAATGGCCAGTGACTCATTCACCTTTTCATTTACCTTGTGCAATAGACCAGCTAATTGATGGACTGACTCCATCCTCTCTTTGATTCTACTTTGCCTATATTGCACAATCTTTGGCATAGTATCTAGAGATGCATCCAATCTTATTTTCTCTAAGTCCTCAATGGGCTTATCAGGGATCTCAACCTTAGGTTGAGGGGGGGCTTCAATTTTAAAAGGTAGGGGAGGCACTGTTTTAACTACTTCTTCAAGTTTTTCTTTGAATTACTCTAATTCACCTTCCATTTTCTTGATCAACATGAGTTTTAAATCCCTATCCTTTGCAACCCTCATTGATTTCTCAAACAACTTATTATACCTCTTAGACAATTGGATAGTTTTAGCTTCATTGAGGTGAGCCAAATGGGTTACTTCCTTCGACACCTCTAAATCAATGGTATTTTGGACGGTCCAGACAATCTTGTTACCTTCCATTTTATCTTCAATGCTTACTAGAGATGGTTTCTAAGTTCTTGGGGCCAAAGACCAAAGTGCAACAACTTGTGACTTAGGGTCATAACCACTCCCTCTAATCATGTCATCAATATGCACTTCATATGACAAGCTTCCCTCTAGTTTCTTTCTAATTTGATCAATGATAAAGGTAGAAGTCAAATCCCATCTAGGAGTCAGAAGCATGCCACTTGTTTTAACCATTTCTCTTACTTCCTCCATAGTAATCCTCTCAAGATTGTGATCATATTATGTAAGAGCCCTAAGAGTCTCTTCACTTGGTTCCATACCCTTAAGCAAGGACCTCTTCACTTCCTCCTATTTCCTCCAGATAAGGAAATCTCTGAATTCTTTTCTTTGGAGAAACTGGTCATCACTGAGAAATTCTTCTTGGTATAATTCTCTTTCATCCTACCCCAACAATAAGGTCAAGTTCCCTATTTCTTGTGTCACCATCTTCTTTCCTTCCCTGATAGCCTTTCTCAATTGATGGTGATAGACCCTCTTACCAGGCACAAGTACTGAAGCACTATCCAATACCTTCTTTTGTTTCTTCTTCTTAGAAGGTTCACCAACCTCAATTTTCTATTTTTTCAATGGTGGTTCAGAAATAGCCTCCACATCTATTGATTCTTGGGTTAGGTAAATAATTGGTCCTTCCCCTACTGGAGGTGGACTACTACCCTCCTATGATTCATCAGTGAACTTTTCATTTTCAGAGGTAGAATAGTCCCTCAGCACTTCTAACTTCTCCTCAAACATCCCTTCCAACTGGCTAGATAGGGTTCCATGCATTTCTATCATTTTTTCCATTCTTTGCAAGAATGGGAGTTTAGGGAAAAAGCCACCAAAAGGAATTCTAGCCTTCTTCAATTGAGTCTCCAAGTCTAGTAAATCAAAATACTTACTCCATCTTATCTTTTGTTTATCAAAGTCCAGCATGTTTCTTATTACATCCTCCTCATCAGGGGCATCATCCTCTCTAATTGTTCCAATGCTAGGAATCAAAGTCATCCTAGCCATTCTGATGAAACCCTCAGAATCAACATACTGGTAGGTACCCACAGTCATCTTAAAATGATTGAGCCAACCACTGACTTGATCCATTGCCCTTTTTCCAATCAAAAAACTATCAATCCTAAATTTTTAGGGTGTGAAAGTAGCCTTCTTATGAGGCCTTAGGTGCTCTTTGTCAGTCCACATTAATTGCCAAATAAACTCCATCATGGCTACCCTAGGAGGTACATATCTTGGAAGCAGGTGTGGGGTCTGAGGGCAGCCATATACTCTGATAAATGTGGAATTGTCCCCCAGGTAGAAATCTCCCCAATTGTGGTTTCCTGGCCAATTGTCCTCATATTACAATGGTCTTAAAACTCTCAACACCCTAGTTGGTAACCTCACAACATTTGTGCCTAACATTTCAAGTATTGGATGGACAAAGTAATTCTGAAAAATGGAGAAGTCACACTCATTGGATGTGATATTCCAAACCCTCAACCAACACTGCACTAGGTTGGGAGTGCCCTTAAAATGGGTCTTAATCTTCAACACTCTTCCATCAAAATCATTAACATGGTGGTATAGAATCAAATGCATAAGAAGGGAGTAATGCATGAACCTAATAGGCCTTTTCTTCTCCTTGACAGGCACAAAACCTTCATGCATCCTATCAATTATATACTAGATATAATCATAATCAGTGTTGGTGTGGGAATTCTGAATGTCTAGGATTATCACTAAAAGATCAGTAGGAAACCTCTCATCATCCCCATCTATTCCCAAAACCCTACATAACCCATGACATAATAGCTTCATATAATGATTGAGGGAAGCAAATGAATAAGGGGCATTCATACTTGGTAGGAGAGGGGCTATATATTTATCCTACTTGGGCATATGCTTGACTATTTGACTCTTTATTGATCCTACATTACTAGCATATTTTTCCCTTTCCTTCTTTAAGTCAATTTCAGTAGAGGAGGAGGAATAGAAATTGAAGGCTCTCATGAAAGACCCTCTATCCAAAGAGATAAACACAGACTAGTCTTCACACCTAATGCATCTAGAAATGGGGTCATACAACCTAGCCAGCTCAATGATTAAATTAACATCTAAAAACACATCAGGCACAATTAAATTTTCCACTCCCAACACCGAGGCATTGCAAATAGGTATAGCTCTACTCCTATTATTGTAAAAATATGAGAACAAGGAAAAACCAGAACCTGTAGGAGTGATAAGGTCCCTACACTTGTCCATGAGATCCTCAAATGTTGTGTCGATGGCCTTCTTGTTTTGATTTGAACTAGGAAGTATCTAGATGAATTCCTCTAAGTAATTTGGCTTTCCTTTATCCTCTCCACTCTATTCTTTTATAGCCCCACTGGATGATGCTCCACTTGTCACAAGATGACTCATCTTGATAGAATAGGAAATTATCAGCTTTGCAACTTTTGCACTACTCAATCTTTGCTATGACACCAACAATCTCAACTATCTTTAGAACAAATTTGAGCACAAAAAGTAATGTTGTCCTATCTATATACTCTAAAAATTGCATGCTTGTGATTGACAAATCATAGCAAATCCAGCCTAATTCACTTCTACATTCAATTCTACATATGCCAACCTTCAAATCAGAGCTATCCATGGTGTGGATGTTGACAGGATGATTTTAAAAATAAAAAATAGGGCATGAGAGCAATGATCATGGCTTTTTTGCATTAAAAACCTTAATTACTGATGTAAACCCTCGTTAAAACCTAATTGGATGACTTTCTACTTTTTCTAACTTGGCATGGTACTTTTTCCACATCGTGATAGCTTATAACATTGATGGTATGAAAACTCAACTAGGAAGAATTCAGTGACCACGCGAACAAAGGAACTCATGATCTCTAAAAGGAAATCTAACCCAAGGTTGACTCAGGAGATCATGTGACAAGACTATTTTCTTAATCTCAAAAGGACTTCATAACTCACAACTTTACTTCAAGATTTCATGATCACCATTGATCCCAGAGATGATCAACATTCTAAGGGAAACCCAAACAACCCACACTAAGCCCTACCCAACTCAAAGATTCAGTGACTAAAGACTTCGCTAGTTCTTAGAACTATTTCTCTAACTCAACAATTACCTGGAGAATCAACAAACAAGGATATATCACATTCTTAGGAAGAAACACTTAACCATAGTCAAGCTTTGAGAATGAGCAAATGATATCTATCTCTAGTTCGCTAAACACTTTTTACACCATGGGTTAAACTCTGAGATTATGCGCTGACCATTGATCCCTAAGGCAATCAACAGTTCATGTTTTCCTTCTGACCTTTACTTTAACCCTTGACAATCTAGTGAACAGGTGACCATTGAGTCTCAGATTCTCTGAACTGTTACATTAACCACACTTCTATTCGGAGAATGGGTGACTGAAGACCTTAGTTATTCTCAAGACCTATTCCTTAACTCATCTTTCATTCAGAGAACCTGTGAACAAAGAAAATGTTACCTAAGCATTTGACCATAGTCAGCGTCTGGAGAATCAGTGACTGTCGTTATCTCCCAATCTCTTAATGCTTTGGTTAACTCATTGACTTATTCTAAGATCTAGCGACCAAAGCCTTCACTTATTCACTGAAAGGAAAACTTAACCACATGTTGGTTATGAGATCTGGTGAACAATCCTATTCTCTAATTCGATTAATGCTTTCCCAACCATGGGTTTCAAACTGAGATTAAGAGCCAACCGTTGATCTCCAACACAATCGGTGGCTGTCGCTGAATCACCCAAAGACTTTCACCATCACCTTTTTATTATGAGAATCAGTGACCATTGAAAACACACTTGACTTTTCCTTCATTCACCAAGTCACTGAATCATTTAGAGCCTCCCTAATTAACTCTAAGATCCTGTGAACACTTTATTTTCTTAATCGCTAAATAGCTTAGGGCATCACCACCTTTTCTTGAGATTAAGTGACAAATGAAAACTTAAACCTCTGCCAAAATTCATTGTCAAAAGCCACCACACTTAGAGGGTATGAAAACATGACTCAATCGCCAGATCGCCAAATGATTTTGAGTAGGACCCAGTCTTTGCGATATTAAAACATAACCACCAGATGAAGATACAATTAAAGATGTTCGCTAGTTCACTGAGGAAACTTGAACATAACCACCTGATTTAGAGAACCAGAGATAACTGTTGTGCCAAGTCGCTAAAGGTTAACAAGAAACTACCAGTCATTAAGCAAAGAGGAGACCACAGAGTCACTAGACAAGAACTTAACTATAGGTCGGACTTGGAGACTTATCGATAAACATGAAAAATGGCAAGGGCAGACAACATTCACTAGTTCACTGAATGAAAAAGAGACTTGAAACAATGTTAACTGATTGAGTGAACAAAAGAGGGAAATAATCACATGCACACATATGACTTAAGTGGCCAAAAAGGTAATGTGGAAACATAAAGATTAGGGCACACTCAAAACCAACCAAGGAAATAACCATTTTAGAACAAAAATGTCAAAGGCAGGGGTTTCTCTCATAGAATTATTACAACATTTTTAGGGAAACCTAAACCCTAAACTAGACATTTTCATAGGCCAAGAAATTGAAACATGACCAAAAGCAAAGACCTCAGAAAACCTAAAATATACCCAACAGAATGTTTGTGCATTTTTGGGCTGACCATACACACATGGTATCATATTTTGATTTAATTGCAAGATTAGATTTCATTTCATCCCTTTCTTCAAGTATATTAAAAGTTAGCTTCACTTCATTTATGAATCTAACAGTTTTTTTTCTTAATTAAAAGGTGGTCAGTACAAGATAAAGGGTTGAAGAATAAACTCATTGACTCTATGACAACACTTTTTGGACCCGAAGTCTTTCATAAACTTAGATTCCTTGACAAAGAGGGAAATGTTTTGAAGTATATTAGGGACAACTACATGACCCAAATAGAACACAACCCTTATTACGAGCGGCCACCCTATATTCCTATTAATGAGTGGGAGGATCTTAAAAAGGATGCACTTGAGAGAAGTGCAAGACATAGTGGATGAGTAGTATCACCCAAGGAAAGAAGGTACGTGATAATGTTAATAATGAAATTATGTACTATTTACTCTTTATACTTATGTGATCTAACATATTTCAAACATCACATAGGTTTCCTGACACAACAAAGGCAACAAAATCAAGAAAAGAAAAGCACAGGCAACACAGGCTTGGCTCGGGTGGATATTCAAAACTTACTGCACAAGCTGTAAGTATTAGTAAATGAAAAATCATATGAAAATATATATAATTAAATTTCAATCAATTTAGTTTTGATGAAATTCACTACAATAAAAATTTTGATACCAATAAAAAATGCAGGCCTTGGAATTCAAAAAACTGAATTACTGTGCGAAGCGCAGTGGTTCAAAGATAGTCTGTGTTTGATAGAGATATGAAACTGATTCAAAAGATAAACTGATCTCAAGATAGAAACCAATTGAGAGATATTGAGATAGGAGGTCCTGAATGACTAGAGATAATGTTCACTATAGCAGAAACTAAATCTATGATTGCGAAAAAGTGTCAAAACACCTGATTCTGAACCTTAGGATTGATAAGAAGTGAGTGACCTGTTCTAGACTCGATTGTCTTAGCAGAACAAACAAGTATCACATCCAAACCCTTCAGTTGTCGAAGAACCAAGGAAAGAACACTATGATCTGATGGTTGCAAAAACTGATACAGTTTACAAGATTAGGAGAATACCAGATTGATATGGATCGATGAATCTGATATGCCCCAAGTGATGATAGATTTTCCTCGAGCGATGAGGTCTTTTGATGAATCAGCGACTAGACGTGATTGTTGTCTTGATCACTGATGAAAGATATTGATAGATTTGATCGATAAAATTTAAGATTTACAGACTTTGAATGATGTGCAATACCATGCCCCCTTCGGGATTAAAATTGAAATCTGACAGGAAAAGTCAGTGTTATAGTTTAGAAGCATGTTAATGGATTTGAGAAGTGGTTATATATGTCCGAGAATGCATTCTGCATCGTTTGGAAGGTCCTGGAGACCAAATTTGACTAGGTTTGACCATGGTTGACCAAGTTGAAATTTTGATAGTGTGATGTAAGATAATCAGTTAAGTTGAATACTAGATTTCTGTGATGATTGAAGGTCGAATATGCAAGTAGTTAATAATATGAATGATCTCAGATTTTGATTTTGATCTCGAAAAAGGATTCTACTTGCTGTTTCATTGGAGGAACCTTCGTGTGAGATTCAGCTCTTGTTAGACTTGAAGATGCGATTTGAAGAATCATTTAAGCATTGAAGTTCGTTTAATCATTGTGAGATCATGTAAACATGCAAAATGCAATGAGACATGCAAAATGAAATGCAACCTAAGACCTAGGACCTAGTCACTGATCATGTGTCGATTTGTTATCATCATTGAACTTTTAGGTAACCAGATAAATCAATACAATGCCCACTAGCCATGAAACCATAGACATATGAATATTGATTTGTATGTGCAAGAATCAATACAACACCCACTGGTCAAACAACGATGGACATATGAATATTGATTTTATTTGCAAGAATCAATACAACACCCACTGGTCAAACAACCATGGACATAAGAAATGTGTGTGTGAAAATTGTACCTGATCTGTAGACACAACACTCAGTAAAACATTAGAGGTTAGTGATAATCAAAATCATGCGAAATTGAAAGCTATCTAACCAAGCGATTTACTACCTTCTAATAGGTGCGAGATTAATGTTCTCAAATTATTATCGAGATCAGTGACCTAGACGACACCTAAATGAAGGATTTGAATGCAATAGATGGATATGAAATTGAATACAATTAAGTTATTTTTTTTAATATTTTCTATGCAATAAAGAATGAATTGAAAACTGATATGAAATTAATCTATATGAAAACTGATATGCTATGCTATAAGAATGATAAAAACTTGATATGAATCTATGCTATTGAAAACTGATATGCTATGCTAATCTAGAAATGATATGAAATATGAATGCAAAAATAAGATTGATCTCACAAAGATGTCGATTCGCAAGAGCTTTGATTCTTCAATTCCAATTCTCCAGCGTGATTGTGCAAAATATGAGATGATTTGTGAAGAGCTAAAGCCTTAATTTATAGAAATCCAGGGCTTTGGAGGTGCATGGGAAAAAAAGCCATAAATCACTCAAATAACTCAAGTTGATTTTTGAGTTATTTTTAAATAAAGAATAATTAAGTCACAAAAACATGCAAAAGCTAAGCTTTAACTCAAAGTAGAGTTTAGCTTTAATTGATAATTGATAGTTGTTTGCTTTTATGATTGTGCATGTTTTATTTATGAATTAATTTAATAATAAAGTGATTTATTCTCAACTTAACTGCTTTTAAAAATAAAATAATTAATTTATGGGTTAATTAACTATTTTACCAAACTTTTATTAAAAATTATATTATTAAATAATGACAACATGCTTTAATTAATTAAATAAGAATTTAATCAATTAAAGATAGGAATTTTGATTTATTGTCAAAATTAAATAATATAATTAATAATAGATAGAATTAAATTTAATTACATAATTAAGTGGCAAATATTAAATTTAATTAATTAAATATGAAAATATTCAATTAATCAAACTTAGGATAAATGTGATTTATCGCCAAATAATCATTAAATTAAAGATAATTAAGATAATTAGGAATATTACTAGGAATATTCCCCGATGCAGAATTTAAGATAATCAATTATGATTCGATGATGTTTAGATGTGCCTTAGGTTAGGACTTTGATGTCGATTTCGTTCGAATTGAATATGTAGGAGATTAATGAACTTATAGCCCATTTTTGGGGTATTACATTTTGCCCCTCTTTGAATTACTGTGCAAAGCGCAGTGGTTCAAAGATAGTCTGTGTTTGATAGAGATATGAAACTGATTCAAAAGATAAACTGATCTCAAGATAGAAACCAATTGAGAGATATTGAGATAGGAGGTCCTGAATGACTAGAGATAATGTTCACTGTAGCAGAAACTAAACCTATGATTGCGAAAAAGTGTCAAAACACCTGATTCTGAACCTTAGGATTGATAAGAAGTGAGTGACCCGTTCTAGACTCGATTGTCTTAGCAGAACAAGCAAGTATCACATCCAAACCCATCAGTTGTCGAAGAACCAAGGAAAGAACACTATGATCTGATGGTTGCAAAAACTGATACAGTTTACAAGATTAGGAGAATACCAGATTGATATGGATCGATGAATCTGATATGCCCCAAGTGATGATAGATTTGCCTCAAGCGATGAGGTCTTTTGATGAATCAGCGACTAGACGTGATTGTTGTCTTGATCACTGATGAAAGATATTGATAGATTTGATTGATAAAATTTAAGATTTACAGACTTTGAATGATGTGCAATACCATGCCCCCTTCGGGATTAAAATTGAAATCTGACAAGAAAAGTCAGTGTTATAGTTTAGAAGCATGTTAATGGATTTGAGAAGTGGTTATATACGTCCGAGAATGCATTCTGCATCGTTTGGAAGGTCCTGGAGACCAAATTTGACTAGGTTTGACCATGGTTGACCAAGTTGAAATTTTGATAGTGTGATGTAAGATAATCAGTTAAGTTGAATACTAGATTTCTGTGATGATTGAAGGTCGAATATGCAAGTAGTTAATAATATGAATGATCTCAGATTTTGATTTTGATCCCGAAAAAGGATTCTACTTGCTGTTTCATTGGAGGAACCTTCGTGTGAGATTCAGCTCTTGTTAGACTTGAAGATGCGATTTGAAGAATCATTTAAGCATTGAAGTTTGTTTAATCATTGTGAGATCATGTAAACATGCAAAATGCAATGAGACATGCAAAATGAAATGCAACCTAAGACCTAGGACCTAGTCACTGATCATGTGTCGATTTGTTATCATCATTGAACTTTTAGGTAACCGGATAAATCAATACAATGCCCACTAGCCATGAAACCATAGACATATGAATATCGATTTGTATGTGCAAGAATCAATACAACACCCACTGGTCAAACAACCATGGACATATGAATATTGATTTTATTTGCAAGAATCAATACAACACCCACTGGTCAAACAACCATGGACATATGAATATTGATTTTATTTGTTGAATGTCGGATTAGATATAAGCACCAAGGCACAAGCGCCAGGATGACCTGAATATCATGTCCATTTTGATATAGCAATTTGTACAAGCATCAAAACATACACGTCGTGATGACCTGAGTACGCCTTGCGTTTAACATACACATCAAACAACCAAAAGATCATTCTAAATCCAGTGTGAATTACTTGTAGTGACCCTTTATCATTCACATCCTTAGGCAAGATCGCGTTCCACAGTAGGAGGAAGAACTCACTCAAAAAGACAATAGTTAGATCAAACTGCCTTGAATTGTCTGGGTATCAATGGTCGAGGTATGCATGGCCATCCAATTCGAGATAGAGGCTCTTACAGTCGGACACCATTTCAATCCAGAAGTTCCAAAGATGTTAGATTTTCACATACAAGCAGAAGACAAAGAAAAGATTATGCCCCCAGTCATCACTCTCTAAATCCTATAAAGGACATCATCGAAGAGCTCGAAGGGACACAATATGGAAAAATCTCAATGCAAATCAGTAAGCATACAAGGAGATAAAAGCATGTAAAATGCATAGATTGTTTTCAGTTGAGTTTGATTGCGTTGTTATAGATGCAAAATCCTTCTGGAGACAAGACTGACTGACTGACTCACATGAAGCTTCAAAGGACTCTGGCTTGATATGACACGTTTAAGATACATTGGAGGCCATAGGATATGACATTGATTGCCCCCAAGTTTGAACATTGATAGGATATAGACACTTGAGCTGATTGGTGTATAGACCGACTTATTGAAACCAGGATATGCAGAAACAAACCGGGAGATATGTACAAACTAAAGCAAGACTGAAAGCTGGGAAAGACCAAGATTGCACTGATGGATGGAGCATTTGGAACAAGTGGCGCCTGTTTGCCAGGTTTTCACCATCTTGGTAGAGATTTTATTTTTTCTACCGAGGCGCCTGTTTCCAGGTTTTCACCAAGGCACTTTTTCTTCTTTTTCATTTTTTTGTATTTTTTATTTTTTCAATTTTTTTGTACTTTTGATATTTTTTGATTTTTTTGTGAATCATCAAGGCGCCTATTGCTAGGTTTTCACCAAGATGTTCATTTTTTCAGGACTTTTTCTGATTTTTAAGATTTTTTTCAGGACATTTACCAAGCACTGAATGCCTTAGGCATAGAATTTCTTTAGATGGAGAACGTTGATTGGTTCTCGGAGCTGTTCTCCTTCAGTGGTTGAGAGTTGATAGGCACCAGAGCCAAAAGTAGTAGTGATTACAAAGGGACCCAACCAATTGGGTTCGAACTTCCCCTTGCGTTCTCGATGTGATTGATTTTTAGGATTTTCTCTCAACACTAGATCACCAACTTTGAAATTCTCTATGTTCGACTTTTTTGTTGTAGCCTCTAGACATTCTTTTCTGATACACTCTGAGATGATCATATGCTACTTGTCTGTGCTCATCTAGTAATTCAAGTTCTTGTAACCTAGACACTCTGTAGTCTTCATCAGTGACAAGTCCATGCATTGTGATTCTGAGTGATGGGATTTCAACCTCAATAGGCAGTACCACTTCAGACCCATAAACTAAAGTGAATGGTGTAGCCCCAGTAGGTGTTCTGATACTTGTTCTGATATTAGTTTTAATACTGGTTCTGATACTTGTTCTGATACTAGTTCTGATACTGGTTCTGATACTTGTTCTGATACTAGTTCTGATACTGGTTCTGATACTGATTCTGATACTGATTCTGATAATTGTTCTGATACTGGTTCTGATACTTGTTCTGATAATTGTTCTGATACTTGGTATACTTGATAGCATCTTTTTCCATTTGCAAACTCCCAATCAAGATCATATCGTGTAGTCCCAATGTCTAGCAAGGTGGAGAACAAGAGGGATTAGCAAGCTGGTGGAAGAGATGGAAGATAAGAGAATGAAGGAAAATGAAGGGAAAAAATCCTCAAGGGGAAACTCCTCAAGAATACCCAAGCTAGGGAAAAATTGTCATGTAAAGTGCATTTGGACAAGCAATGAAAGGCTAGCATAGGATAAGCACAAAATCATAATGCAAGAGCAGGAAAGGATGCAATCCAAAGGAGTAGACATGTCAAGAGGCTTCATAGCACCATGTTTTACTCTTTCTTTCTTAGATCAAGACCAAAGGGGAAAAGGATAGCGACAGGTGAAAATGAAGGAAAATAAATATGAAGGCTAAATAGGAAGGGATTGAAAGCAAGATCATCATCAGACAACTCACAAAATAGCCAAATGTTCACGTATAGATCAACATTGTCAAGATCAAAGAAAGAAGATGAAATGGATGAAATATGTAGAAGAACTACGCATGATGCCTGATTGCCAGGTTTTCATCATGGTACTTATCCAAGGTGCCACAAGGGAGTGGTTTTCACCTTAGGATGAAATTTTTTCTCTTTACTTTTGCTACCAAGGTGCCTGTTTCTAGGTTTTCACCAAGGCACATTTTCAATTTTTTATTTTATTTTATTTTTATTTTTTTTTAGAAGAAGGCAAGCTTTTTAGATAATGCTCCTTGAAAGGATAAACCATGATATGCCAAGGATTCAAAATGATATACTCAAAGATGCTGATAGGGAAAGGGAGATGGAAGAGAAAAATGGAGGATAAGGTTTTATGTAAAGCGAGTGAGGTTGGAAGATAGGAGGAATAGGCAAGTGAGGAAGAAGGATAGAAGGTAGAAGGATAATGCATGGAAGGATTGTAAAAGGGTAGGTGGAAAGGAAGGAAATTTCAACGTAAACACACACCTTGAAGGGTGGCGAGAGGGTGGAGGAAACGTGAATGAAGGAATACGTGAAGGAATATGGTGAATGGATAGCAGAGGTTAAGGTTTAGGCGCATGGAATGAAAGAATATTTTTGGAGGGAGATGAAGTGGAAGCCTTTGGAAGCTTGAATGTCAATTTCACTTTTTGTTCAACACCAGACTCTTTCAAGAGAGACTTTGGAATCCATATAGCCGTAGGCTTTTTATTTCCTTTTGATGATCTAGAGATAATATCTTCAATGATAGATTTTGGAACCCATACTTGTCTTGTAATTTTTTTCTTAGATATCTCTTTTGACTTTATGTTTCCATGTCTATTAGAGGAGACATGGTGATATTTTTTTGATGGATTCTTGTATTGCTTCTTTTTCTTGTATTGAACATTCAAGTTACTTCCAAAGGACTTGGGACTTGTGGAAGAAGGAGGAGGATATGACTGGTTTAGATGGGTGGGTGGATGAAAAGGATTCAAGGGTATGCATCTATGTTGATCTTGAGGAAAGATGGGAGATGGAGGTATGTAAGGACCCAAGATGGATGGCGAATTAGGAGAGTTAGGAGGGGAAAGTGAAGGGACATAGGGACCCAAGATGGAAGGAAGGTATGAAGATCTTTGTAGTGGTGGAAGAGGTCCAAGGATGGAAGTGGAAGACGCAAAAGGATAATCAATAAGTTCATCAGCATCTATATGACAACCAAGGATATCAGCATCTTTAGAGTGAGCATTAGAATTTTCAAGAAAATCATGAACATCTTGAATAAGAGCATTTTTTTTGATAGGATCATTCAAAGCTTGCGAAGACTTAGGAAGAGTAGAAAGTGGAAGTGAACATGGAGTGGTAGAACAAGAAGATGAAAGACTTTGATCTTGACAAGGATCTTCGGATAGCATAAGCGCATAATTTTTCTCTTGTTTTTCAATAGGCTTAACATTGGAAGGAACACCATTTTTACCAACCTTAATGGAAGTATCATCCTTGGAAAGTGCAAGAGTAGTAAGGTCATTTTGATTGTCAATAAGCTCAATAGTGTAAGTAGTAGCTTGATCTTGCTTAGGTGAAGACTTAAGACATGGTGGAATGCATGAAAAAGGGGGTACAGGATCAAAAGAATCCTGAGGTGAATAAAAGACATCGTGAAAAGGAGTGGATGACATGGAGGGTTCTTGATCTTGATCTTTCTTTATGTTCTTCTCTTTATCATTTTTAGAGTCCTCTTGACATGGAGCCACTTCTAAGGACAAGGAAGCATGTTGGGATTGTATGGATGATTTTGGAAGAGATGGTGGAGGACTAGCTGAAGTAGGGATTATAGCATATGAAGGCTTAGGCTCTTTAGGTTTATCATTATTGAAAGTATTTGCAGCCAAGTGAAGGTTAGCTTGAGTTTCTTTAAGAGGTATCCCTGGAGGACAACTATAGGGAACCACATGAAAAGTATCAGGGCTTGTGTCAGATGAAGGTTCTGTGAAAGATTTGAAAGACTCAGAAGCTTTAGGAAATGTATGGGTATTGGAGGAAGTAGGGGATGGAAGGGAACCATCACTAGACAAAGGTCCAACATTAACATGATCTTGCTTGAGAGTGTAATCTTTATTTTCAGCCTGAGAGTTCTTAGAGGAGAGATCCTTATAGTATTGACGTTTCAAGCTAGCACAATGTATTTTATAGTCCTCAGCAGTAGTAGATGGATCATCATCAAGGTATTGTCCACAAAAGCCATCAAAATCTCTTTCAAAATCAGAATCATATGGATCACCATCACGATCTATCCAATGTGACGGCCCATTTGTAGTAAGCAGGAATGAACGATGAGGAGGACTCTTAGGAATAGAGGTGTCATAGGTATCATTACATTTTCTGTCATCATAGTCATCATAGTCTTCAAAGCTAGATGTGTCACTCTCCGTGGAAGAGGTATCATATTGCTCAATTTTTTTCCGGGGGCATGGTGACATGTACAAGTCTTTATCAAATGGAAAAGAGTATAAAGATTCCATGGAGAACTTTTTAGATTCCTTCTCTTTCTCAAGTTTGTCAAGCTGGACTTGCATAGCATGTATCTGTTTCATTATAGCGGCGATCAGAATTTCTTCCCCATGTGTACTGATTCTTTGAGACATGTGTACTAATTCTCAATAGCTATTGCTCTATTCCTGACACAATGATATTTTTGACAGATTCTGGAACTAGGCTGGAAACATTGGATATCTTGCAATTTGACAATTTCTGACAACTTTCTCAAATTTTTCCAAACGACACTTTGCAGACTCATACGACACTGGGTAGTCTATGAAATGATAGTTGCTAAACTCATACGATAGTTGGGTAATACTGAAATGACACTTGACAAAACTCGTACGACTTTTGACTTCCTAAAATGACTTTTGACTCCAGAAAAGATTTTACATCAATTTTTGCAAAATGTAAGGTCTTCAGTTTTGGATTGTTTGCAAATTGTATTGTCCAGATTTTGAAGGTTATACCAGATTTGATCATTTTTAATAGCCAAGTAGATAAATAAGCACGCAGAATAGCAAGCAAGTGATTCCAAGCACGTCTGAAAACAATGAACAAGGGCAAAAGCAACCTTGCGCATGAACAATCAAGTGACCAAATTGTGCTAATCCCTAAGAGTACTAATTGTGTATGTTCTGAAAAGTTTTGCAATAACGCACATATACCTGCAAGTGAAAAATTGGCTTCTCTAGGGTTTTTAGTAATGGTTTGAGTCTGCAACTTTTATGATTCAAAGGGGTGAACTCCAATCCCGGCGCACCAGGGTTTTGACACAGTCTGAGAACTTAATCTTCAAGAGCTGCTAGGGAGATCTGACAACCCAACAATGAACCATACCCGTGGAGATTTCTTCCACAAGGACATTTATATAGCGGTTGTCACTACCATGGTGAAAATGGCTATTACCGCTTGAGGTTCCGTTAATGCAGTTTGCCCTGTGAAGGGATTGTCCGCTACGGTTAACCCTCTCTAAAGATGACTCACAATAGTATACCACAAGGGGACTTGGCTCCAGATTCAAGGTTTTGACACCTCTTCACTTTTAACGCAAACAAAGCAAGCAGATTAATCTGACACGCTAAGACAAAGTTTTGTTCCACCAAGGTCTGTGATATCAACTCCACGTGATCTATCAACCTCTCCGGGGAGAGAATGTATCAATCAATAAGAGAAGATGCACTAACCAATTTTGATTCACCAAAGCTCGTGATATCAACCCCACGTGATCTATCAACCTCTCCGGAGAGAGAATGTGTCGATCAATAAGAGAAGACTCACTAACTAAGTTGAATGTGAAACGCACTAAGTATCCTCCCTACCTACAAGGATTCTATCATCAAGAAGGATTTCGCTAGGAATCCAATCTCTCAAGAATCACAAATAGTGTTCATAGGGCCTAATTACTATGTGAGTACAGATGTATGTTCCGAAAGCAAATCTACCAAAAGCATCCAAAAAGTAGAAAGAGGAACACTTAACGTTTAAAGCGAATATGAGATGATTCTACAAGGTGGAACACTTAACACCTCACACAAGCTAAAAACGAGTCCACAACTTAGAAAACAAGGGAGTTCCTAAAAGCACAAAAGGGTTGCCAAGTGGAACATTTAACGCTTCTATCCTGTTGACCCCTCCCTTTTATGGCGCTGAGATTGCAACCACGGGGCAGAAATGAGGGGCCAGCGGATTAGCGAGTCCAATAACCCAAGATAGAAATCAAGATCAATCACAAGTATTCTAAGACTACTTAATGAATCCTTAAGGGTTCACAACCTAGTATCAATTATGCAAGTGTGTAGAAATAGATCAAAAGCATGAAAAGATGCACACAAGCTTGACACATAAGAGATTTATTTTAAGTCCCAAATCAAAATATTATTAGATGAAGGAGAATACCTGGGATCCTTGCAACGCGCTTAGTAGATTTTACTTGATTTTTAGCAATTTTTGTTGAGCTTTTCCATGCAAGCAAGTGACGAACTCTCCAACACGCAAACAAGCAAACAAGATATGCAAAATATATTCAACTTATGAAAACCATAGGGTTAGCTCTAAAAATCAATTATTATCAGTAATAATAACCAGCAATCAACCCAAATGACAACTCATATCATTCATTGAACCATGTAAAAAAAATAAGTGCATACCCATCACAAAACTTTATTTTTTTTTTGCATTTGACCTAGTCAACAAGATCTAATTTTTTTGATATGATTTTGGCCACAAAAATAGAAATTCAGAATAAAGACCCCTGCTAAAAAATAGAGAGCTTTCCAAAAATGCAAAAATTTTAGAAAAACCTCTTCATTTGTGCCCTAGAGACCCATTTTATCAAAATAGACCAGTTTTTGTAAATTGACTATTTGAGCTATGATATCATGTCAAAATTTAAAACACAAAGAATGGACCCCCTGTAAAATTTAAAGAGATTTCCGAAAATATAAAATTTTTTGAAAAATATGCTGATTTGCGTCAGATATTAATTTTTTCCGTAATTTCAGAAAAAAATTATTAAAAATTAACATCTCAAAAAATTCTAAATTTTTTATTGTAGATTTCATAACATGTCACAAACCTGCAAAAAAAATTTAAGACCAAAATTCCAAGCCGTTTGGGAGATAAAATTAAATCTTTGAAACTTTGGGGTTTTAGCTCCCCAAAAAAATCAAAACCAGCATGCAAAGGTGGGTTGCCCCACGGTGGGCGCCAGAAATGTGTGTGTAAAAATTGTACCTGATCTGTAGACACAACACTCAGTAAAATATTAGAGGTTAGTGATAATCAAAATCATGCAAAATTGAAAGCTATCTAACCAAGCGATTTACTGCCTTCTAATAGGTGCGAGATTAATGTTCTCAGATTATTATCGAGATCAGTGACCTAGATGACACCTAAATGAAGAATTTGAATGCAATAGATGGATATGAAATTGAATACAATTAAGTTATTTTTTTTTATATTTTCTATGCAATAAAGAATGAATTGAAAACTGATATGAAATTAATCTATATGAAAACTGATATGCTATGCTATAAGAATGATAAAAACTTGATATGAATCTATGCTATTGAAAACTGATATGCTATGCTAATCTAGAAATGATATGAAATATGAATGCAAAAATAAGATTGATCTCACAAAGATGTCGATTCGCAAGAGCTTTGATTCTTCAATTCCAATTCTCCAGCGTGATTGTGCAAAATATGAGATGATTTGTGAAGAGCTAAAGCATTAATTTATAGAAATCCAGGGCTTTGGAGGTGCATGGGAAAAAAAGCCATAAATCACTCAAATAACTCAAGTTGATTTTTGAGTTATTTTTAAATAAAGAATAATTAAGTCACAAAAACATGCAAAAGCTAAGCTTTAACTCAAAATAGAGTTTACCTTTAATTGATAATTGATAGTTGTTTGCTTTTATGATTGTGCATGTTTTATTTATGAATTAATTTAATAAGAAAGTGATTTATTCTCAACTTAACTGCTTTTAAAAATAAAATAATTAATTTATGGGTTAATTAACTATTTTACCAAACTTTTATTAAAAATTATATTATTAAATAATGACAACATGCTTTAATTAATTAAATAAGAATTTAATCAATTAAAGATAGGAATTTTGATTTATTGTCAAAATTAAATAATATAATTAATAATAGATAGAATTAAATTTAATTACATAATTAAGTGGAAAATATTAAATTTAATTAATTAAATATGAAAATATTCAATTAATCAAACTTAGGATAAATGTGATTTATTGCCAAATAATCATTAAATTAAAGATAATTAAGATAATTAGGAATATTACTAGGAATATTCCCCGATGCAGAATTTAAGATAATCAATTATGATTCGATGATGTTTAGATGTGCCTTAGGTTAGGACTTTGATGTTGATTTCGTTCGAATTGAATATGTAGGAGATTAATGAACTTATAGCCCATTTTTGGGGTATTACAATTACAGAAGAGGACAAAAAAATAGGTTACAAACAAGGCTATAAAGTCATGGCTGAACGATACTGAGCAATGACTACACAAGGTTCTTCTGCTAGATCTGTTGATCAGGTAAATAAGCCAATTGATTTTTATTTCAAGTTGAAAACTTTACCAATTACTGTATTTGTTGTTAACTTACAACATAAAGTGAATATATTTGTTTTAAGGAAACACTGATTATATATTTGTTTAAAACTTTAAAGTGAATATATTTATATGTATTAAACTGAATGATTAACATTTCTTAGTATTTGTCTTGTATTTATATGTATATATTGTCGATAAATGCACTAATTATTTACATTTGAATGCATCCTACCAATATTGATACTGCATCGGCCGAGCACGATGGAGGCATCGATTCTAATGTGAATTTTAGTACTCAAGGTATACATTTTCTTTTCTAATTTTGATTAATGAATATTTAATATAAGTAAACATGTTATATTGAATTTGGCGTAGTAATTAAAATTTAATTATAATGTGTTGGGATTAATAAAACATTATGTATTGCAGTTGTAGGGGATGTAGAGGTTGTTCCCAATGAGTGTGTTGAGGTTCAAGCCGCCAGGCAAGATGATGTGGTTGGACAAGGTAAAGAGTGCCACATTTATGTTTTTTAAAGTATTGAAATGCTTGTAACAATAATGAATATATTTTTAAATTAATCCCAATTATGATAATATGTTTTTAATTAATGAAGCCTTTTATTTGTTAATGCAGAGGACCCACCTTTGCAAAGGATAATGAGATCATGTGCACGACTGAGAAGAAATGATGATGTGGACATAGATAGGCCTCTACAACAATATAGGGAAGCAGAAAAAAAGAAAAAGCCAAAGAAAAAAAGATTCTTATTTATGCAACTTATTTGATAATGACTGAAGTTTATTTACATGTGTTTGAGCTTTGTTCCATGTTTTCTTTCATTCTTGCATTTGAAATGTTAATGGGCTGCATACAAAGGTATGTTGTAATGTTTGAGAGGTTTTTGCTAAATTTTAGTGGATTTCATATTTTGGGAGAAATTAGTATTAGAATGTTCAATGGGCTCTTTTCTAAAACACACTACTTGAACAACAACAAAACTTGTAATACAAATGGTGATTGCAACTAGTTAGAAAATTCACAAAAAACCTTAAATCATCATCTTGTCTAGAATGGTTAATCAATTGTTTAAGGTGGATTATTTGTGATTATGAGACGTGCCATTTTGATTTTTGGAACTTGATTTGTAACCATAAGTGATGGAGTTGAGGGGAGATGAAGGAAAACCAAATAGTGAATTTGGAAATTTTCATCAAAGAAATTGCAGTGGAGGTCTGATCAATAGAGAAGATAGTAATGACCATAGAAGAATGAATAGTGGTTATGATTGTAGTGGGGATGAAAGTGGAGGCCATCCATGAAGAAACTTGCCGATAGAGATGGTGTAAAAGAAACAAAGGAGACTAGTGTAATTTTTAATAATAATAAAAGTTCAATAATGATTTTAGATGTTAACTGTGATAGTCTCTTGGTTTTACACAATGCAGAAGGAGACACCTAGTTCAATATGCAATCTCAATTCATATACATAGGATATCAGGTGGAGCTGAAAAATAGAACACGGTTGTATTTTTTATAGAGGTCTTTAATTGCATATTTTAAGTTATAGACCATTGCGAACATTATAATTTTGACCTATTTTTTAAATGTAAATGTGTTGTTTTTTCTTAGCTCCATTTTCTATCCATGCATATTCTAGTTGTGTTGCACATGCATTCTCGATTCAGAGTGGGAAAATCTTTTTTTTTATGCATGAGGGAGAGAAGCCAAACACATAAAGAACATGCAAATAAACACGACAACTACAAAACATAAATGTAGATATCACAACAGATGAGAAACATAGATGTAGGCATCATGGTCATAATTGTTTAGAGACACAACATAATTGAATGCTATACCCAGAGGATGCAACACAACCACTACTTCTACAGTTCTAAGTTGACACTATGGGATCCAAAAACCATATATAGATTCCTTATCTTTGGTTTTTTGGATCCCCCAGTGTCCACTTAGAACTGCAGGAGTAAGGGTTGTGTTGCATCATCTGGGTATAGCATTCAATTATGTTGTTTCTCCAAACAATTGTGACCATGATGCCTACATTTATGTTTCTCAGCTATTGTGTCCCATGACCCCTTATGACCCTTTATGACCCTTTACAATCCCTAAGAATACATCTTAGAGGTCTTAAAGTGTCGTAAAGGGTCATAAGAGAATCCTAGGAGGGGCCAGCTAAGCTTTCACCTTCACATTGTTGACCCTGTTAAGTAGAGAATGTTAAACTATTATCAAAAAAAAGAGAAGCTCAATAATTTAAGATCCCAATCAACGTACTAACAAATATATATTTCTTTTTAAAAAATAGTGTGAGCCATCGCAATTATGATGAAACCAAAGAATAACTGATGACAAAACTAAAAGCGATGATTATCTATTAGAAACATCAATCACTTCAAGGAGAAATGATCACTTCAACTCACCTCAAGAAGTCTTGACCCAAGATCAAGTCATATCAATCCATCTCAATGGCTACCAAATCAACAGATATCTGCCAAGAACCCAGTCACAAAGAAACAACATAGACTACACTATGAACCCGCTGTGAAGAGGTATCCAATGTCTCATAAGTTGCATCAAATGACCCACTTTCTGTAATCCAAGTCTCTCAGCTCAGTTGACCAAGAAGAAGACTTCTCTAAAGTCATCATGGACACCATAGTAATCTACAAATTTCCATTGTGCAAGTTCTACAAGTCAAGTCACTGCTACACTCCATAGGAACAAAGCACATCCAATTCAGACCAAAGAAGTCAAGAAGTCACTTGAATTAGATCCAAATGCAATTAGGTCTGCATATATCTAACAAACACATCAGGAAGAATGCATTTGTGATCACCGCACTAGCTTCTTGTCATCTACTGAATCTACTGCAAAGTCATCTCCAAACCAAATCATGAGCATGAATAAAAAACCTCGACTCACCAAACCACCTTGCAAGTCAATCAAGATCTGAAAGTAATGCAACTAGCTAGAACCAAATCTACAAGAACACCATTGTGAATCGATACAAACTCGATCAACAAATATATTTTTTTTTTAAAAAAATTGTGAATTTCATCACAATTATGACGTCTCTAGGAAAGTGATGATAATCTATCAAAAACATCTAATGCACAACCATCGCATGAACAACATTTTTATCGGTAGACAATCTACCAATGATGGTTATCCATTGGACCATTAGGAGGGTTAACCATTGCATGTATAGTATTTCTGTCGGTAAATTAACTCCTTCTGACATCTAGCCATCGAAATTGGGACAGCTACAAATAGACACAATGGTGTATTCATTGTGTTGAAACCCCCTTTTTGTAATGGCTATAGTCATCTTAATTATGATGCCAATTGTAGCCATCATTTTTTTTACTTCAAAACTGTAACATCAGGTGGAGTTGTAGTATCAATGATAAACCATCTCAATTTTGACACCTTGATGTCAGAAAAAGGTCCCAAATGTACTAGTGAAGGGAAGCATAATCTTGACTAAGCTGAGATAATTCCTAGTTCATTAAGAGATCAACTTAAGAAAGCGCATGAAATCAAAAAAGAATTGTACATTTTTTTGTACTTAATTTACTGTCTTGCATGTACTCAAGATCTTGGATGAATTCCTCATGAACCTTGGAGCGAAGACCTAAGTGTCTTTGAATATTGTCTTTTACTAAGAAGAGATAGATTCCTAGAAGACTACATAAGGGTTGATGATGTTTTCCTTGGAAAATTTTGTTATCAACTAGCAGGAACCCCAAGGTAGAGAATCTCTTCAAAGACACAGAAACTAGCTCAGAATTATGATACTTTTTACATCCAATTTTTGTGGTTTACATATGTTAGAGTGGGAGGTTTTGATGAAGAGACCCTTAAATTTCCAAGATTTTCCTTTGACTTCTTTATTTTATCAAAGGTTTGTAGGCAAATTTTTTGATACAGAGCGGGCAGCCAAAAGTGCCAAAAGGACCAAATTTTTCCTTCAAAACCTTCAAAGGTTCTAGGTAGGAACTAGAAGGAAAATCTCAAACTAGTTTGTTCCTTTGACACTTATCACAAGTGTAGGATAAGACTTCATTCTAGCTAATCACAACCTAACCCAATGGGGTACTCAATCACTGAGTCCTAACAAGTCACCTATTCCAACTAATCTCTAGCCAAGAAGGAAGGCACATGAACTAATTTGCACATATTTTTCCCCAAATGGAACACCAAGGACCAAGGGTGACCTATACTTGTTTGATGGTCTATCTAGGTCCCTAATGCAATAATCCAATGAATTCATTCACCCAAGACATCATTTTTGGCATACCAGCCTTATCAAACTAGTCCTAGGCTTGTAGCCATTTCAAAGTGTAAATTTTGGTTTAAAACACAATCAATCCACACAATTGCATAAAATTATTACTGATTTAGGTACCCTTTTAGGCTTAATGAAGCATACCAAAAATACAAGGTCTAACTATGAGGGCAAGACACAATGAAACTACAAATCCAAATCCAAATCCAAATCCAATCTAATGATTTTATCATGTGAGGATTCATATGAAACTACAAAATACCAAGTTTCAAGCCTTGGTGATCCTTCAATAGCGAGTTATGTGGACTAGTGTCAAGAATTTACATGGTGCACACATGGGCATGTACACCTAGGGCATCAGTGGAAACCCATCTCCCTATAAGGAAAGAACCCAAACCCAAAAAACCTTAATGAGTACATCAAATACAAGAATTCCACCAAGGGCCATCAATTTCTCATGGTGGAATTGGAAATTATACATAATTTTGAATGAAACCCTGGTTCAGGGCTCTCAATCTAGGAGGTCAGACTAAAACTTGAATAAATTTTGACTCATAATAGATAATGACATGACACCAATGGAAAAAGAAAGATAACTCATAGGAATAACTAAAAATATCAGTCTTGAATACCTAGACCTTCATACACATCCATATGAATTTTCCAATGTCTAAATGTGCGGGGAAATAGTTAGTTTTTATTGATTTTTGAATGCCAATTAGATCATAGTGCCTTCCACCCACCTAGTAGGGCTTATGAAGGCCTCCCCCAATGGTTACAAACTGATTTTTAAACCATCTAGTTTTGTGGGGGTTGATTCCAACTTTTAGCAACAGTTGTGAAAGTTGCATAGCAACTTTTACAACTTTTTAAGCATTTTTCATATTCTAGGTTACCAAACTTGGTCCACACCTAAATCTACTGATCCAACATGGATCCAAACTTTTTTGAAACATTTTAGACATTAAATCCTAAGAAGATAACCTCTTCTAAGGTTTAGGACACCTATTGACCATAGTTGACCAAGGGCTTATGAATGCCAATCTTGGGATTAGGTCTTACAAATAGGGTCCAATAAAACCTTTTATTTCTAAAGTGTCCTATAGACTACTAGGACCATAAAATGATCCAAAGGAGTGCCAATTTGATTATATTTTTGAGGGTGCTCCTACACCATACTCCCCTTGAGGTTTAGAACTCAAGTTCCTACTTAAGGTTAATTGACCAATGGTGGTGGCATGTTGCTTAATTTGTTCCTCTTTCATCCAAGTTATATCAATATTTGGGAGTCCTTTCCACTTGACCAAGTATCAAGCATGTAATTTTTCTTCATTGTTTTATTGACAACCTTGGACTCAAGGATTTCTTCTAACTCCACCAACTTTCTTTTTGTGAGATTTGTGACATAGTATCCATCTTCTTCACTTTGCTGACCCTACACACTTGAGACATCTGGAACACATTTATAGGGGGTGAGATCTGAAACATTAATTATCAGATAAATTGGTAAGGTAGGGGGAAGAGAGATTTCATAGGCATTTTCACCCATATTGTTGAGGATGGTGCATGGTCCAACTTTCTTCATATGTAACTTTGAGTACTTCCCTTTGGAAATCTCTCCTTAAGATATGCCCATACTTTGTCTCCTATCTTGAAGTGAACTTCTCTTATTCTCTTGTCAGCATGCTCTTTGTCCTTCATGGTGGACTATTGCAATGATTGTTTTACCTCTTCTTTACCTTGGTGATGAGTTCTTCTAGCTCTTATCCTTGTGCACTAACACTAAATTCATGGGGTAAGTCTACTAAATCCAAAGGACCTTTAGGATGAAGGCCATAAACTATTTCAAAATGGGTCTTACCAGTGGACCTATTCAATGAATCATTGAATGCAAATTCTTCTTGGGGAAGTATCATGTCCCAACTCTGATTGTACTATTTTTTTGGGCATCTTAGGAGGTTACCAAGTGACCTATTGACCACCTATGACTATCCATCCTTTTGGGGGTGGTATGTTGTGTTGGCAAGTTGACTACACTGGTGTATATGACTTAATATAGCATTGTCATTATGGAAACAAAGTCATATACTATTTTAGAGTCAGCGCACTTGATGAGAAGATAAAAAATTGGCTAAGTGTTGAAGACTGGATAGTGTATAGATTCCCTGAAGATTAGAGCATCAACACACATACATATAATATAATTATGGTATGCACCCTAGAGGTTAAGTTGGTAACATTGTAGTCATGCTAAGTCTAAGAGTGCATGATCAGAAGATTCAGTATGAAGAAGATACAAAGAGTTCAAGTTGCACAGACAGTTAATGACATATAAGAATAGAGCAAGTAGCCGACTATTGGTAATTTGGTTTGAAATTGTATTATTATGTTGTAAGGGATATGCACCTATTGTAATTAGGTTTCCAACATGTAATTATGTTTTTTTGTAAACACGCTTGAGCCAATTCAATTGGAAGAGTTGTATGTAATCGGTTAAAGGGCTGACCTAGTTATTTTTTTTGTATGCACATATAAATATTAGATGCACCCATTGTAATTAGGATGGGAGTTGATATAGAGTTGAGATAAGTGGATAAAAAGTGTGCAAAGAGTTGATAAGATGTATTAGAGTTCTAGAAGAGGTCAAGGCATCAATACATCAAAGGAACTGATTAGACAAGCAGTGTCATAGTGACATTTTATAGATACAATGTGTATCTAAGATCAGAAGGTTGTAGCCTTCACCACTTGAGTAGTGAGCTCTAGGATAGTGAGTCCACACCCCTAATAGGTTTTATTGTAAAAGACTCCTAACAGGGTCCAACCCTTGACCAGGTCACTATACTAAACATATTGTAAAGCAACTCCTAACAAGGTTAAGGATCTTCTAACAAGGATCATAAAATAGTAGTACAAAATATTAGGGGGTGCAATTCCCACCGGGGATTTTACCTATTTGGGTTTCCTCATAACCACATTGGTGTTATGTGTTGTGTTCTTCTATGTTGTATATGTTAATGTTCATTTCAATATTTAAGCATTCAAGTTAAGATTAAAGAGCTAAGCAAAAAGATTTAATTCAGTGAACACTGATTTACCCCCCCTCTTAGTGTTCCCATTCCTAACAATTGGTATGAAAGCTTTGGTCATCAGCAAAGAAGTTTAACCACTTGAGGAGATCATGGAGAAAGTAGAAATGAAACATCTAAAAAGAAATCTTGAAACTTCTCTTGAAGAGCTGGACAGATCTGAAAAAGAAATTGAAGAACTAAAATAAAAAGTTAGTGATGCTCAAGTAGTCATCAAAAGGCTAAGAATGGATTTGAAAGAATGCTCTACCAGTGATTTAGGGATAATGATCAAGAAGCTGAATGAAGAAAATTCATCTCTGAAAGAACAGATTGAAGAATTGGATGATAAGCTAATTAACAATCATAAAGTCTATGATGAACATATCAAAGAGAACCTTCAACTCAATGAAGGATTGAGGCAAGCAAACATGGAAATCTTGGAGCTAAGGAACAACGAATAAAGCTTGGAATCTGAATTGAAAGAGGAAAAGAATCACATTGAAAAATTGCACACCAGTTATGATTTGATAGAATCTAAGTTTTATGCAAGAAGAGTTAAAGGAGATACTAGTTGCATTGGATACAATGAAGCAAACATTAGATTGACAACATGCGATCAAGAATGAAAGCACTAGAAGTCACCTCAAATGCTAAGGAGACTGGAAGTCAGACTAAAGATCATGTTGAACCATCCAAGAATGAGTGCAAGCCAGTAGATCAAACTTGTTATGCATGTAACAAGCATGGACATATAGAAAAGAACTGTATAGAGGTAAGACCTTTCAATGGTTACTGTTATTCATGCCATAAATTTGGTCATAGAGCTATGAATTGTAAGAAAAGTCAGAAGAAAAATACTCAACATAATAAGAGAAATAAAAATCAGCCAAATGTAAGAAGTTGTCAGAATGCTACATGTCAGATATGTAACTATAATGGTCACTTAGAAAGACAATATAAAATGGTAACCCATATCAATGCGCTGAGGAATATAAAGTCTCCAGTCATTTGTCACTCTTGTAACAAAGCTGGACACATCTCAAAATTTTTTAAATCAAGGACACAAGGTTAGGAAATCCCTAAAAATCCTGAAGAATTAGTATTTGATACCAAAGGAGAAGTCAAGTTTTTGAAAGCTTTAGAGGATTCAAGCTTGATTTGGTCAGAGGGAAAGATGGATAAGGTTGATAAGAATGTATTGGATGCATCCACAATGGACACACTCTCTACATCTAGATGAATGGCCCTTAGGGTCATAGGGGGAGCTGATTTAGCTCTAGACCCCTGCATGGATGGTATTGTAACCCTCAGAGTATGCACCTTTGGACTTAACCTTTTGAAGACTAGAAGATCCTATGTGCAAGAGCACACTAGCTGATTGTTTGTAGAATGAAGTTAGAAATTTTCAGTGTCAGCCTAGTTTACATGACAAGCATTAATGGCAGAATTCCTACTTTAAAGTACACAAAAGTTTGTAGATCTCTCATTGCATTTGAATTTAGAGTGATTGGATAATAGAAGGGCCCTAGCATTTGATTGTGAAGGATTGTAGATTTATTCATTATTGATTTGCAGTGCATTTGATTAGTTGTAGAAACCCTAGTTCATCATGCTAATTCAGAAGTCTTTAAAGATTATTTGGAAAGTGATATACAAGTAAGTAATGGCTACTCCCATTGTGTTTGATGTGGGGGAGAAGAAGAGATATGTGTTTAAGAGGAAATCATTTAAATCCACACTAGATGACCTAGAAGGTGCATTCTCCCACACTCCCATGGGTGTTATGCATGTGGAAGACATTAGGGCATACATACATTACAAAAAGGAACTAGTAGGTTTGGACAGAATAAGAGTGCACATGCAAACCATGATGAAACTTGACAAAACCTTCATGGATGAGTATGTGCAGTGGAATAATCATCCTATAGTGGAATATGCTATGGTATATGAGTTCTATGAGTCAGAATGGATCAAGATCCCACTTAGCAGGATCCATGATGGCCTATTTTGGATAGGTGAAGTGTCGATCAGGATTACAAGAGACCTAATTCATGAGATGATAGGCCTCTCAAGGATAGGCATCATTCTTCTAGTGGGCAAGGATGTGAGAAAAATTGTTGAGAAAACATGAAATCAAGAAGTGATAAGTGCAAAATGACTATAGAGCCTATTGAGAAAAATGACATCAAATTGATATCCATGATACTGGGGTATAGGTTTCAACACAACAACAAGGTGAACACTGTGTCTGTGGCCACAATTCTTGCAACAATAAGACTTGTGAGAGAGAATGGAGAGTTTAGTTTGTATGATATCCTATGCACACAACTAATAGACAACATCAAAGCTATTAAACATGACAAGACCAAGGTATTTAGATTTGGGCCTTTGATCATATACATGTACTTCCACATTCTGGGAAAGGTGTCAGATTTATACCTAGATAGGACTATTCCTACCATGCCATAGATATCCTTCAAGGCATCTCCTGAGATCACACTAAGAGATTACATGACTCTAGAATTGAAGACATTTAGGGTAAAAATGCAAATGAGATATAGGATTCTAGAAAGTGTTGTTGAGAAATACAAGGACACAATTTGTTTCATGGCTGAAACTAATACAATATGTATGGAAGTAGTTACACCAAGGAAAAAGTGGATTCATCCACTTGGATATGAGGTTGAGGATCCAATCCTAGAAGCATATGCTCAAGTACTATTATCAGTACCTAAAGACCCTAATGAGCCAAGATGGGGAGCCTATGAAGAGAAAACTAGAGAAGTTGATGTTGTTCTAAGCATTGCATCAACTAAAAGAAAAGTAGCTAAGGTAACTTATGAGATCCTTAGAATTCATGGAGTGTCTCAAGAAGTCCTAGACACAGCAAGGAAAGAGAATATTACTTTGGAAACAAAGAGCACATCTGCAGCAAAGACAAAATCTGATGATCCAAAGATGAAGAAGGTGAAAATTGAGAAATCAGATGATAAGGAGGGTAAAACTGATGTTACTCCTTCTGCACCCAAGTAAACTATTGACCTTGCTACTCCTCTTGAGTATAAGGAAATGCCTAAGAGGAAGAAATAAATTAGCACCAATCATCCATCCACATGAGTAACAAGGAATAGGAGAAACACACAAGCACCTCTAGAAGTAAGTTTTAAACCTAGTCTCAGTGTGTTGAGTACAAGAATCATTGATGAAGGTAGTATAGATCAAGTAGGTAAGTTCTAAGAGAAGTATAGTGAAATTGACAAGTCAGAGATTCATGGAATGATTGTCAAACATATGCTGAAATTCAAGAAGACAGTCTTAGAACTAAAAACTATGATTCCAAATAATGTGTGGAACATCCTAGAATTCCAAAAGAGACATGCCATTGAAGAGGACCTAAGGATAAGGGAAAAGACCTTAGATGAAACCCTCCTAGTATGCTCACTAGAAGAAAAGAAGTTACTGTTAGATTTGGTGAACCTACATCTTAGAACCAAGACAAGGACCCTACATATAATGGACAAAAAATATGAATTGGTGGCTAAGGAAACAAAGAAAGCCTTTGAGAAGGTATTCATGAATAGGCACATGTACCCATCTACTACGGCCATAGTTCAAGTACCCAAAAAGGTTGAAAAATATTTGAAGACCATATATGTACCATGTATAGGTCCACAAGATTCAACACATGCAGTTGATGCATCCACAAAGGCAGATAAGTCTGCACCCATGAAAAAGACACTCAAAGATGATTCAATTTTCATTGATAATGTGAAATTTACTATGGTGGCCACATACATGGATTTGGACAAGTTTGAAGAAGCCTTTGTAAGAAATCAAGAGGTTGAGAACTTATGTGGTAACACTCCTCCTACTAAACAAGAAATATTGATTAAGGATATAACTAATTGAAAAGAAGAAAAGAAAGAAGTAGAAAAAGAAATAGAAAAAGAAAAAGAAGAAGAAAAGATGGAAGGGGAGAAAGAAAAAGAAGAAGAAAAAGGAAATGAGCAATCTGTTGAAATGATAATCAAAGTAAAGAAAGAAGTAGAGGACATCACTCCTATCACTCCACTACCCTCAGCAAAATTATTGTCAAGTTTGACACCTGACATAACTAGTTTGGATTCATGGGGAGAAGAAGACCTGATCAAGTTTAGTGTCTTAGCTATGGAGAAGGCCAAGGAGAAATAGGTAATGATGAATCCCCTATTGTTGAGTCATTAAACATATTGAATAGCTTGTTGTCTTCAGAAAAGAAAGTGCCCAGATCAATACAGTTGATGATGTTAGCAACACCCTCATAGCTTTTAAAAATAACTTTGCTAGCTTAGAAATATCTACATCTCAAGTTGCAGAAGAGAAGTATAGAGAGAAAAGGCTCAGTGAATTGTTTAGCAACTTTACACTTGACCTGAGCTCATTAAAGCTTGGACAAGCATTATTGAAGGAGTTTGTAGCAAGTGGCAGAAAGATTATTTCTGATTGTATGGACTAGGAAAAGCAATCTGATGAACATTTCAAGAAGATATAAGAAGAAAAAGCTATGATAGAGAAAGTAAAAGAATCAGTGAAAGACCCATCCAATGATGCAAATATGTGCAATAATGTATATCAAGGACAAATTGACAAGATTGAGTAGGCAAAAAAGGAGATGTCAAAATTAAGGGCTAAGTAGACTCAACTTACAAATTCTCTTGTGCCCTCACTAGA
The DNA here is from genome assembly GCA_027943335.1 of Chamaecyparis obtusa. NCBI lineage: Eukaryota > Viridiplantae > Streptophyta > Pinopsida > Cupressales > Cupressaceae > Chamaecyparis > Chamaecyparis obtusa. The sequence goes on along the minus strand of BSBK01013519.1, from coordinate 65,392 downwards.
TATACTCAATCAAAATATCAAGGAGATAGATGCCACCATGGTGACATATGTGTTGGAGATTTTCTAGCAGGCCAGTACTGATTGTATGTTTGTCATTGATGGAAACATATGAAAAGTAGCATGTGTGGAAGTCTTATATAGTAAGCTTTATGTATATGTAGCATGGACATGCTATCAACATGATATGATTGGCCCAAAGGTTAACTCTTAGTACAGATAGTTATATAGCAGTTGGTGTCAACAGTGTTCCTGACAGAGTAACAGATAGTGTTCTCAGTATGGTTGTCTGTATAGTTATCATGGAGCCTTGTGCACTTGGATATATGTTGAAGACATGTTAATGATGTTAAGTTCATGGATGCATAGTTTTATGATGAATGCAAGTAGAGTTAAGTAGTCATTATTCGCTAGTAGTAGTTTCATTTGTTTCTTTAGAAGAGCCAACAGAGATTTTATTGGTTCTTGAGTTGCACCTATCTTGAGGGTATGTGCCCTTGGAGTTAAGCTTGGAGAAGTGTTATTGATGTTTGGTTAAGAGTGCTTGAGTTAATTTAGCTTATAAAGAAAGATCCAGTTATTTTGGTAGAGACAACAGTGTGTAGCGTGCGTCTACACTTATTTTATTAGACGAGTCCCAGAATGAGTTGCATGCATAATAAAGCCGACATAATGTTTATTTGAGTTTTTTATAGTTTCTCTAATATGATTTCAAGGTGGTTCTAATATGTTGATATAATTATATCATTTTGAGGATAGATATTTATAGACAGACATTTATGATTGCTGAAGTATGGTTCATAATTTATTAAGCAGAGTAGAGAAAAGTGTGCGAAGTGTAGAGCCATCAGAAGAAGGTCTATGTGACCAAGAAAAGTACTTGTGCTATTCATTGGAATTGATCCAGATAGCAGGTCAAAGTACAGTTCACCAAAATCTAGATATAGTGTGTATTTGTTATTCAGAAGGTTGTAGCCTTCACCCATTTGAGTAGTGAGCTCTTAGACAGTGCATCCTCTCCCCTAACAAGGACAATTCTAAAAGACTCCTAACAAGGTCTGACCCTTGACCAGGTCTAATGTACTTAATATATTGTAAAGCTACTCCTAATAGGGTAAAGGATCTTCTAACAAGGATCATTATACACTAGTACAGAATATTAGTGGGTATCAAGTCACATTGGGGTTTTTACCTATTTGGATTCCCCATAACCAAAATATTGGTGTTGTGTTCTTGTGTTCTTTCATTGTGTTTATGCTTTAATTTTAAGTATACTTAATTGGAAAAAGAATTGAATCTTGTAGATAAATGATTCACCCCCACCCCCCTCCTCTCAGTTATCTCTTGGGACTATTCCTAAAAATTCGTATAAGAGCCAAGTGCCTTGAAGAGAAAGTTTAACAACTTAAGGTTGATTAAATGGTGTACTTCAAGAAAGAAAGTCCCAAGTTTGATGGAGAGAATTATCTTGATTGGAAGAACAAGATGGTGACTCATTTGCAGTGCATTGCTTTTGAAGTTTTTGATGTGACTATCAAAGCAGCTAAGATACCTACCCTAGAAGACCTTGGACAAGAAGATGCTACTAATAGGAAAAAGGAATTATTTCATCATAATGCTATTGCTAAAGAAGCTCTTATCAGCACCCTATTTGATGGAGAGTTTTCATAAATAAAAAAGGTGGATACAACCCACAAAATATGGAAGCACCTAGAAGACATATTTGAAGGAGACAAACAAGAAAAGGATGCACATAGAAAGACATGGAAGAAAAGATACAATGCATTAGAGATGCTTCCTAAAGAAAACATCAGAGCATATAGTCAAAGGATAAATGAAGCAGTTGTTGGAATCAAAAACAATGGTGGAGAGATTTTAGAGGACGACATTATGGACAAATTCATGACTACTCTTACTCCAGAATATGAAAGCAAGATCAACATCCTTGATGAGACCATGTAGCTTACATCAAACTTCAAGAGAGAGACTTTGATCTGCAAACTCTCTTCTTTTGAGATCTCAAGATTGAAATTAGAACCAAAGAGTGAAACAACCTTCAAAGAAATAGTTCATGGTAAGAAATCTACAAGGACTTCTGGTAATTTTGATGATGATGATGAAGAGAAAACTCTAGAGGATTTCATTTCTATGGTTGCTAAAAGAGAAAAGAAAGGAAAATGAAAATATTAAGGTCAATTACCATTTAAGTTCTTTTCATGTAATAAGATTGGTCACTTTGCATCTAATTGTCCTATTAGAGTTAGAAAGTTCAAAAAGGATTACAAGCCTAAGTATTCTAAGGAATGCTACTATGCTGGAGATGGAGTATCAGATGATGAATTTGGTGAAGAATAAATTGGATTCATTTCTATTGTAGATAAAATGAATAATAAGATAGCTCATGAAGAGAAGAAGGAAATCAAGAGCTTGCATTGATTTCACAAGCTGACATAAGGATAGACTGGATTATAGATAGTGGTTGTTCACATCACATGACAGGTGATAAAGGAAAGTTTGTTCATTTAGACAAATACAATGGAGGTATGGTCAGGTTTGGAGACAACACTCCTAAACCAATAGTTGGTAGAGGAGCCATCACTTTGGATGGAAAGAATAGTACTAATGATGTTCATTATGTTGATGGTTTGAAACATAACCTTCTCAGTGTTGGTCAGTTACTTGGAAAAGGCTATCAGTTGGAGTTCAAAGATGACAAATGCATCATTAACAACAAGGATGGTGTTATGATTGCATCAAGCTCAAAGAAAAGAGGTAATGTGTTTCAACTCAATTCAGAAGAAAGTTGTTTTGTTGCTAAAGTTGATGACAGTTGGTTGTGGCATAAGAGACTATGTCATATCTGTTAAAAATAGGAAATACTGAGAGGGGGGGGGTGAATCAGTATTTCACAAACTTTTACTTTTGCCCACTTATGGATATAAAAAATTACTTTAAAGCATAAGAAACTAAATAGCATACATAACAGTAAATGTAAAGAGCTCATAACACATGATATGTTCTTGAAGAAACCCTAGCCAAGGGAAAACCCCAGTGGGGATGGTACCCACAAAGATCCACTAATCAAAAGATATCTGATTAAGGATGTTGACCCTATTAGGAGCCTATTACAATGATATAGTGTGTTAACATGTGCAAAAAATTTCATGGCTTTAGCAATTTTCTGTTGGTCTTTGCAAATTATTTTTTGGTCCCTGGCATAAACCCTAAGGAAAAAAATTTCAAAAATCTAGCCGTTGGGTCCTTAAATTTAAAAAAATGCCCTAGCCCTATTCTAATATTGCATTACCTTTTCTTGGGTCACTTAAAACCTTATATCTGCATGTGCTAATTTAAATGACCAACTTTATTATGTTCACGATTAGGTTTCATGTGTCAACGGGTGCCTTTTTAATTTTTCCTAAGTTCCCAGCACCCAATGGTTTTAATTTTCCTAAGTCTTGAGCTTTAATATTTCCTATCTTTTGGCTTTGTATCTTCCTGGGCCCAGCTCTCTGACAGCACTTCCATCTGACAATCAATGTAAGTTCTCATAGACTGTGTCAGATGCTTGAGATCTTACGTCGATCATTGATTTTCCTAATGATGTAGTCTTTCTTTTCAAGTGGGTCCACTACCATGTTGGCACAGTTGGAGTTATCTCATTGGTTTGTGTGTTGCTAAAAGGGATCTTGTTAGTGGGGCCTGCAGTGAAGGATTTTTTATCTACGGTCAGCGCATGATCTTAAGGAATATTCTGTTAGAAAGTAAAGATCCCCAAGATAACTGAGAGGGGGGGGGGTGAATTAGTTATCAGATAATTTAACCATTCAACTACTTCAAACAATATAATCAATGTACTGATCAACCATAGAAAGATAATCATACACAATTGCACAATAACACAAGATATGTTGACTAGGGAACCTCTTGAAAAGAGTAAACCCCGGTGGGAATGATGCCCACAAAATGATGCACTAATATGAAAGTTTCTTGTTAGAGGATGGACCTTGTTGTCTTATGAAATACATTCAGTCCATATAAATCCCTATTAGGAGATTTTGAATCCATGTTAAAAGATTCTAACCCGGTTAAGAGTTTATGGAAGACAGAAGGACCCACTGCCCAAACAGCTTCAAGACAAGATCTCTAAACCCACTATCCAAAAGATCTTAGAATTATTAAATAGAATAATATGAAATATATTACCTCCTTCACACTATGCCAAAACTGCACTCTCTGCTACACAAGATCACAATTCCAGATCTTTGTACTCACAAGTCTTCCTTCATCACTGAATTAGCTCTTTTCTTCACTTCATGCATATATTTGCATCTCAATCTTCATAGTACATATTAAAACAAGGAAAAAATTCCTTCTCATATACCAAACTCAAATAATTACAAATGAGTCGGTCCTCAATTACAAAATAATAAATTCTACACACTACACATAGAATTCACATAAAACTGTCGACTTCCAGATATTGTAACTTTCTCCAAACATATCTTCAAAGTTTTTGCTATGAACTACATCATCACTAATGAGTCTCCAAAATCCCTTTAACTACACAAAATTATATTCCATCCCAGCTAAGAGATATCCTCTGATTTCTGAAAATCGCTTCACAGAAACACTGTCTAAACACTGCTTTCACCAAAATGCCCATAACTCTCACAAATGAATGAATTTCTTTTTTCACTATTAACCATAGGTTAATAAGACACCAAATAACATACCATCAACTACACAAAATCCACTCTACAATGCAACATGTGCACAAAACAAAATTGTACCTACTTTCCTGCTAATATCCAGAATATCACTATGTTGACATCAATCACAATCCAAGTCATGAATGCAACAACAACTACTATAGAATGAATACCAAAATACTTTGCATTCATTCCTAACAATCTCCCCCATTGGAATTGATGGCAACATAGATGAAAAACATCCAATGTTCCAAAAATCCAATACTGCAACATGACTGCAAAATATCAAATTAAATCTTGCTTCATTTTCCTATTCAGCTCTCTCATACAATCCACAATGTTTTTCATGTATATCTCTCCCCCATTGACATCAATGATAGAAATTCCATCACTAAGTCAACAACAACTTAATGTCAAAAGACACTTTTTAGAAAAATACAATAACAAGAGTCCTCATGACTCAGCTCATAAACTCCCCCATAGAGGAAGTTCCAACATCCAATCCAGAAGAAAGATAGGGCTCATATACCACTGGATGGATGCAATCATCTACATCAATTCTCAAAAATAGGTTGGGGCATAACCCCAAGCATACCTCTCAAATGCACAAATGTATCCTTAGGTAAAGGCTTTGTAAATATATCTGCTATTTGCTCCTTTGTACTTATGTACTCCAATCTTACTTCTTTTTCTGCAAATTTCTCTCTTACAACATGATACTTGATCTCAATATGTTTAGTCTTAGAATGTAAAACAAGATTTTTTGACATACTCACTGTACTGGTGTTATCACAATGTATAACAACAGGCTCATCAAACTTTATTCCAATATGCTTCAACATCTACTTCATCCAAATAATTTGATTACAATTATTTGCTGCTGCAACATATTCTTCTTCTATTGTACTTTGTGAAGTACAATTCTACTTCTTACTTAACCAAGAGACCAATTTTCCTCCAAGAAAAAAGGCTCCACCACTGGTGATTTTCTTGTCACCAATGCTACCTCCCCAATCTGCATCAATATAGGCACATAAAGTAAAATCATCAGAATTCTCATACCATAATCCATAATCCAGTGTTCCTTTTAGACATCTTAGTATCCTCTTTACTGCTGCATAATGTGATTCTCTAGGTTCTGCTTGAAATCTTGCTACAATCCCAACTGAATGTGCTATATCAAGTCTTGTATAAGTCAAGTACTGCAATCCTCCAATCATAGATCTATATTTTTTCTGCTCAACTGTCGGTGTCTCATCTTTGCTAGATAACTTATGTCCAGTTACCATAGGTGTTCCAATAGGTTTAGAATCTTCAATTCCAAATCTTTTCAATAAGTCACTCAAATACTTAGTCTAACTTACAAATATACCTTCCTTGCTTTGTGTTATCTGTAATCCCAAAAAATATTTCATTTCTCCAATCATGCTCATCTCAAATTCAATCTTCATTTCATCTACAAATTTGTCACTAGCTTCATCTTCTCCTCCAAAGATAATATCATCAACAAATATAACTATAACCAACAAACCATTCTCAATTTCTTTTGTGTATAAGTTACTATCTGCTATTCCTTTTATAAATCCCAATTTCAACAAATACTTATCCAATCTTGCATACCAGGTTCTAGGTGCTTGTTTTAATCCATATAAAGCTTTTTTTAACTTACATACCATATCTCCTTCTTGTGTCAAAGGAAAACCTTCAGGCTGCTCAATGTAGACTTCTTCTTCCAATTCACCATTCAAAAATGCTGACTTCACATCCATCTGATACACTCTGAATTTCTTGTAAGCTGCATATGCTAGAAACATTCTCATTGCTTCAATTTCGGCCATAGGTGCAAAAGTTTCTTCATAGTTAATTCCTTCTTGTTGTGAATATCCTTTACATACCAATCTTGCTTTGTTTTTTATCACTTCTCCTTGTACATTCATCTTGTTTCTGAATACCCACTTTGTTCCAATCACATTCGTGTCTTTAGGTCTATGGACCAATTCCCATGTCTTGTTTTTTCCAATCTTCTCTAGTTCTTCTTTCATAGCAATAATCCAATGTTCATCTTCACAAGCTTCATTAGTAGTCTTAGGTTCAATTTGAGAAATCAAACATAAATGTACCTTATTTTGAGTCAAAAATCCTGTATCTAAACTTCCAATAACTTGCTCAATAGGGTGATGTTTTGAAGTATACTTGTTAGGTGTCATAGTTATTGATCTTGTTCCAACTATAGATTCTTCTCTGCTTTCTTCTCTATTTTCTTCTTTGTTTTCTTCTATGTTTTCTTCAGTATGACTTTCATTCAGCAAATCACTGTTAGTTTCAAAATATAATTCTGCATTTTCAATGTTAGGCTAAGGTTGTGCTTCTCCATCAGATTCATAATCAAGCATTCTTTCCTGAATTTTAAACTTCTCATCAACTTTTACATTTGCACTTTCAACAATAGTCTTAGTTATTTTGTTATAACATCTATATGCTTTTCTTTTTAAAGAATATCCAAGAAATATTCCTTCATCACTTCTAGGATCAAACTTTCCTATATCATCATCTCTCTTTATATAACATTTACTTCCAAAAATTCTAAAATACTTAACTGAGGGTGTATGTCCAAACCATAATTCATAAGGTGTCTTGTTTGTATGTGCTCTGATTTGTACTTTGTTAATAGTGTATACTGCTATGTTCACTGCTTCTCTCCAAAAAGTGTTAGCCAAATCATTTTCAAACAACATAGCTCTTGCTACTTCAGTTATTGACCTGTTCGTTCTTTCTACAATACCATTTTGTTCTGGTGTTCTAGGGGCTGAAAGTTGTCTCTTAAAACCATTCATTTCACAAAAGGTGTTAAACTCTCTAGATGTAAATTCACCACCTCTATCAGATCTTAGACACTTAATCTTCATTCCTGATTCATTCTCAATTTTTCTTTTCATGATCTTAAATTTATCAAATGCTTCAGATTTTTCTTTCAAAAATGCAATCCACATCATCCTTGTAAAATCATCAACAAGAATCATAAAATACCTTTCTCCATAGAATCCTCTAGTCCTAGTAGGACCACTCAAGTCTACATGAACAATCTCCAGCTTCTCTATCGATGTGAACTTCTTGTTGGGAAATGAACTCCTTTTCTGCTTTGCCATCATACATTCTTTACAAATCATGTTAGTAGATTTCATAATTCTTGGTAAATCTCTTACCGCAAGTGTAGTGCTCACCTTGACAATATTATCAAAGTTTATATGACAAAAACTTTTATGCCATAACCAACTGTCATCAATCCTAGTTATCAAACATGTCATCTCAATAGGATTCAACTGAAAACAATTACCTCTGGTTCTGGATCCTTTTCCAATCAAATTTCCATCTTTATCTTTTATCACACAAGTTTTCTCAGAAAACCAAACTTGATAACCCTTATCAGCCAATTGTCCAACACTTAGTAGATTATGTCTCAATCCATCAAAAAAGTAAACATCATCAGTGTTAGTCTTTCCATCAAGAGTAATAGATCCTATACCCTTAATCAAACAAGGTGCATTGTTACCAACCCTAACAATTCCTCCATCATAATTATCTAACTTAACAAAATTTCTTTTATCTCTAGTCATATGATGTGAACAACCACTATGTATAATCCGATCAGATTTATTTTCAACTTGTGAAACTAATGCTTTTTCTTCCCTTTTATCAGATTCAAAACTTTCTTCTTTAATTGCTACAAATCCTATTTCCTCAAAGTTATCATTATCATTGTCACTTAAATGTCTTTCAATTCCTGCTTCAAGATCTTCATCATTTGCATAATAACATTCTTTAGATCTCCTAGGTTGAAAGTTGCTTCTATACTTCTTAACTCTTTTAGGACATTTAGATGCAAAATGACCATATTCTTGACAAGTCCAACATTTAAAGATTTTCTTACAATCTGGTTCTCTTTTTACAAGTAATGCAATACCTTCTTCAATCTTCTTATCTTCCTCAGATCTGCTACTACTGGCATAATCTCCATTCACACTAGTAATTCTTGTAGGTCTAATGTTAAGAGCATTGAATGTTGTTTCTGTTCTAGGTAGCTCTCTTGATAATCTCAAGTTCATCTCTGTTGTTTATAATCTTCCAAGAAGAGTCTCTCTTGAAAAGTTCGATGTGGAAGGTATCACTTGTTCAATCATCTATGTTGTCTGCTTGAATACTGGTGTCAAAGTTCTCAGAATTTTCCATATGACTTCATTCTCTATCTTATCACCTCCACAAGACTTTATTCCTATTACAATCTCAGACATCCTACCAATACAACTTCTAATAGATTCATCTTCCATCATTCTGATATCTTCAAATGCACAAATCTAATTATGTAATCTAGCCTTCTTTGCATGTTCATCACCTTCAAAAGTAGAATGTAAAGCTTTCCAAATTGCATGAGATGTTTTCAAACATCTTACCTAACTATATTCATTCTCCGGTAGTGCTGACAAAAGTGCTTCTCTTGCAAGTATGTTACACATGAATAGATCTAGTTCATCTTTAGTTCCTACCTCTAGATTGTCTTCCTCAATGATAGTCTTCTCATTCTTTGTAATAAACCAATAACTTGGTCCTAAACACAATAGATGTGTCTTCATCTTTTCTTTCTAGCTATCAAAATTTACTCCATCAAACTTAGGGCTTTCTTTTTTTAAATTCACCATGGATCTCCTTAAGTTGTTAAACTTTTCTTTCAAGGACCTGCTGCTCTAATACCAATTGTTAGAAAGTAAAGATCCCCAAGATAACTGAGAGGGGGGGGGGGGTGAATCAGTTATCAGATAATTTAACCATTCAACTACTTTAAACAATATAATCAATGTACTGATCAACCATCGAAAGATAACCATACACAATTGCACAATAACACAAGATATGTTGAATAGGGAACCTCTTGAAAAGAGTAAACCCCGGTGGGAATGATGCCCACAAAATGATGCACTAATATGAAAGTTCCTTGTTAGAGGATCAACCCTGTTAGGAGTCTTATGAAATACATTCAGTCCATATGAATCCCTATTAGGAGATTTTGAATCCCTGTTAAAAGATTCTAACCCGGTTAAGAGTTTATGGAAGAAAGAAGGACCCACTGCCCAAACAACTTCAAGACAAGATCTTTGAACCCACTGTCCAAAAGATCTTAGAATTATTCAATAGAATAATATGAAATATATTACCTCCTTCACACTATGCCAAAACCGCACTCTCTGCTACACAAGATCACAATTCCAGATCTCTGTACTCACAAGTCTTCCTTCATCACTGAATTAGCTCTTTTCTTCACTTCATGCATATATTCACATCTCAATCTTCATAGTACATATTACAATAAGGAAAAAATTCCTTCTTATATACCAAACTCAAATAATTACAAATGAGTTGGTCCTCAATTACAAAATAATAAATTCTACACGCTACACACAGAATTCACATAAAACTGTCGGCTTCCAGATACTGTAACTTTCTACAAACATATCTTCAAAGTTTTCACTATGAACCACATCATCATTAATGAGTCTCCAACATACCTTTAACTACAAAAAATCAGATTCCATCCCAGCTAAGAGATATCCTCCAATTTCTGAAAATCGCTTCACAGAAACACTGTCTAAACACTGCTTTCACCAAAATGCTCATAACTCTCACAAATGAATGAATTTATTTTTGCACTGTTAACCATAGGTTAATAACACACCAAAGAACATACCATCAACTATGAAAAAGCCAATCTATAATACAACATGTGCACAAAACAAAACTATACCTGCTTTCCTGCTAATATCCAGAATATCACTGTGTTGACATCAATGCCAATCCAAGTCATGAATGCAACAAAAAATACTACAGAATGATTGCCAAAATACTTTGCATTCATTCCTAACATATTCTTCCCCTTTGAGATCATGCACCATCTATGGATTTCAAATCCAACTCAGGACCTGTCAGTGGGAGCTGGTTTCCAGATGTGTCAGTGGGTCCTGATCTTGTCAGTGAATCAATGAATGATGTATAATCTTATGGGTTTTGTCAGAGGCTTGAGATCATGCACCATCTATTGATTTTGTTCCTTTTCAGTAGGTTTTTAGAGATGGGAGGAGATTCTTCATCGACGGTTGGCGTGTAAGTGCATAGAATCTTTTGAGCCTTTTAGATCTTGCGCCAGCTGTCTGATCTTCCAGACGGCTTAATGTTCTTAGTGGGGTTGTTTTCCAGGTGGTGCATAGTTGCTCAAATATTATTGGTTGATGTGAGGAGTCAACATGGTGGGGTCATTTTCAGAGAGATTAGTGATGAGGACATGATCTATAGTCGGCCTAAGTTCTCATGAGTTTTGTTAGAGCTATGAGATCTTGCACCTTCCATCTGATTATAAGGCTTAGGCAGGTGGGTCCTATGTTAGTGGTGACCAAGCATGAACCATGAATGAGGTAACGACATGTGGCATAAAGTGGGCCTAGGTGGGGTCTAAGGTTTAGCAAAGCAGATAAAGTTTTTAGTGATGCCGACAAAGTTCAAAGGCTTCGCTCGTTCTCATGAATTAGCGGTGGTTCACCAAGTGTTTTAGCAGTTCAGCGAACAAGTGTTCACAGAATCACTAAACTTAATTATAGAGAGATAAACTTTTATGTGAACTAGAAAAGGTCTTTGGTCGCTAGTTCACTAAATTTGACGGGGGCCCTTTTAAGAGGTAAATCATAAAGCCTGCGAAACATGAAGATCAAATGGTCATGATTTAAAGTGAACCTGATTTAAAATATCGACCGCCGATTTGTTGAAAGTGCCATAAAGTAGTCATTTGATTTCAAATTCAAATTTTTGAAGGGTTTCCTGCAACCAGAAGGACTAGAATTCAATGCAGAAGTGACTGGTGTTGGTGAAAGATGATCTATTTTCCATTGCACTGTGGTCCAGGGTGTTGAGTGATCATTTATAGGGTTTGTACTATGTGGTTTTGTGCTCAAGGTGTGTTGCAGGGTTGACATTTTGAGTGTTGTTTATGATTCTAAGTACCTTCACAGAGAAATTTTCATGATTGAGGATCATTCTAGGATTTTCTTTCTCCTAGTTGCTGGGTTTCCACCCCTGTAATAACTTTTTGACCATTTCCAGTTGGTTGGGAGGTTGAAACCCTAACCCTAAGTCATCCATAGCTTGTTTCATTCTCTTTGAGAATTCCAAGATGACTAGGGAGTATAAGTTGTAGAAATTTTGATTTTGCAGGGGTTCCAAAAACTTTCTTTGGTCCCAGGCTAGTTGTCCATGGTGTTTTACTAATAGAGGGGCTGGATTTTGTATCTTTTCCTATCCTTGTGTTGTTCTAATTGTGTATTGATTCTAAATATATTAATGAGGATGTTATTGAGTTCCAATCTTTCACTTGTGTATGTCTTCTTGTTTCAGTTCTAAGCTCATATATGTTAATGTCACAAAGTGTATTAGCATATGGTAAACAAAGAGTATTGTGAAGTCATCTCTGAGTTCCTAAAAAAGTTAGGATTAAAGTCTTTTAGGTGGGTTCAGTGAGTTTGCAACCAAGCAGGAATCTGATGTCCTTGTGTCTAAGGGAGAGGGGTAATAGGCAAAGCACTTATCCTGGATTCAATTGTGTTTGAATTAAGGTATTTAGTTGATGTATGTAATTGGGTGACTCTCTACCCTAGGTTAAGGCACTAGTCCATCCTCTAGAGTTATTTCATTGTCATCAACCACACACACAAATATTCAAATGATAAAATCTTAAAGTAGTTAGTAAAGAGTATATAGTTGTATATCATTTAGTGATTCCTTTCAAGAAGTGAATCAAGGGTACACCCACCTGAGCAATAAGGCTCAAAGTGTAGGAGGATCTCTCTTGATCCTTGTTAATTGGCCCTCTTCCTTGTAGACTTTGGAGTGGTGATAGAGTCAAAGTTATATTAAAATTATCCATCAAAGTATAAATCTCCAAGTGAAGATCAAAGGGAACTCCCAACATAGTGTATCAGTCCTAGTTAAGGGACTATAGGCCTTGTTAGAAACCTCAACCCTATTAGGAGTTGTAGATACAAAACCTGATTACTAGATGAGCTCACTACCCTAACAAGTAATACAAATGTTTACTGATTACAATATGGTACTGCTTACAACTTCACATCAACAACTTTTTCTGCTATCACAATATACAACTATCACAAGTTACATACTACAAGTTACATTTCAAGTATGTTCGGTACATCTTTATTTATACAAGATACAAACATAATATCTTTCTCCTGTCGGCTTGCATATCTTTATCCAAGAGTAAACACATAGGATGTCATCTCTTTATAATATAAAGTCATTATTTTGACAAGCAAAATAATCCCTTAATTCATTTACTAGTTCTGTCTTCAAAACTTCTCTATCGGCTGTACTTTGTCATCGGTAAAACAATCATAACTTTGTCTATACTATCCATACTCTTTTGCGCACTAAGATGGAGTATCCTTAGACACCATAGAGTCTATGTTCAACTACGCAAACTCTGATCATGATCCAGTGAACGTCACCAAAATAAACTGTATCGGGCGCTCTGTAAAAAACATTGTTTCATACTTAGACAATTTTAGTCTGTGATCTTCCATACAACATTCCTAAATGGAGACTTGAAAGAAGAAGTATACATTGAGAAGCCGAAAGGATTCACCTTATAAGATAGACCTGATATGGTATGCAGATTGAAGAAGGCCCTCTATGGACTTAAGAAAGCTCTTAGAGCATGGTATGAGAGACTAGATGGATACTTAACAAAGATTGGATTCAAGAAAGGAGAAATAGATTGTAATCTATTCATTAGAGAGACATCTAAAGGTTTACTTCTTGTAGCTATATTTTTTGATGACATTATCTTTGGAGGTAATGACAAACTAAGTCCTGAATTTTCCAAAGAAATGCAGAATGAGTTTGAGATGAGTATGATTGGTCCCATCAAATACTTTTTGGGACTAAATGTGCAGCAGACAGAAAAAAGGAAGTTTTATTAATTAGTCAAAATATGTAAAAGAGATACTAAAGAAATTCAAGATGGATGATTGCAAGATAGTAGGAACTCCTATGATCACTGGATGTAAGCTTACAAAAGAAGATGACTCACCAATAGTAGATATAACATTATATAAGTCTATGATTGGTAAACTCATATATCTTACTCAAAATAGACCTGATATTTCAAATGGAGTTGGTATAGTTGGAAGATTTGCAGCAGAACCTAAACAAAGTCATCTCATGACAATAAAAAGAATATTAAGATACTTGTACGGCATTATAGATTATGGCCTATGGTATCCTAATTCAGAAAATGTTGAGCTTCATTTGTACACTGATGTAGATTGGGCAAGATGTGTTGATGATAGAAAGAGTACTTCAGGTGGAGCAGTGTTTCTTGGTGATAGATTTGTCACTTGGACAAGTAAGAAACAAAATTTTATTTCTCAGTCAATAGCAGAAGTAGAGTATGTTGCAGTAGCCCTAAACTGTTCTACAATTGTTTGGATCAAGCAGATGATAAAGGATTTTGGAATTCAGATTCATTATCCTATTGTTATTCACTATGATAACACTAGCACTATAAATATGTCTAAGAACCCTATGATGCATGCAAAGACAAAGTACATTGAGATCAAGTATCACTTCCTAAGAGAGAAAGTGGTAGAGAAAGAAGTCAAGTTGGACTATGTGAGTACTAAGGATCAGTTGGAAGATATATTCACAAAGCCCTTGTCTAAGGATACTTTTGAGTATCTCAAGGAGAAGTTGGGAGTCATTCCCTTCCCTATTTCTATACACACTAAATAGTGCACTTCTCTAAGTCATTACTTCCAAGGGAATCCATGAATGGGAAACCTTGAGAAAGTGACCTAGAGCTCCCTAGGGATGGAGTCACAAAGATGTTGATGGTGCTCTTAGCTAGAGCTATTGAAGCATGTAACATTGGTAGTAAACCACACAATGGGAGATTCAAAGAGACAAGGGCAAGAGTGCCAATATCCTCAAGAATCAACAAAGGGAATGCAATGTAATGTAACTATGCTAAGAATGAAGATGCAAGCTAAGCTACGAAAGGAAAGTATTACAAACCCTTTCTAATTAAGCTATGTAAGATAATCTAAAGCATAAATGAAACTAAGCTAGATGCCATGAAAGCTATGATGCAAGAAAGAAACTAGAATGCAAGAAATGATCTCCAAAAGTTCCAAAGTCAATAAGAAATCCTACAGCATAAGATTAGCATAAAAAGTTGGGATCTAAGAATGAGAAAAGAGCTCTCCTTTTAAAGGAATTGAAAAGGAATGGACCATGGAGATTAAGAGGAAAAATATTTAATCAAGGGTGGAGCTTGGAAGAGGATCAATCCATGTGCACAAATATCCTCCAATGAGAAAATAAGAGTTGACTTTTGTGTCCATATGAGACAAAAAGTGTTTTTCTTCTTTTTATAAAATAAGAATAATGCTTTATTTGTGCAACTTAGGATAAGAGGAAAAGTGGGGGCTTTTTATTTATTAAAAGGGGAGGTAATTCCTTTTAAATAAATAAAGAGTTTAGGATAAAATGGTTAGCCCAAGGCAAATAATTGAAAATGATAAAATAGGATTTGATCAAGGAAATTGATATAATTGATAAAATGCTGATTTTTAAAAATATAGATTCAAGGATTTGATAAATTGTTGAATGGGGGACCGAAGTCTAGGCAACCATTTTAGGGTGCATATAGTTTCTACTTAGAAGAAAGAATGAAAGGCATCAGTCCTTTAGTACTGGTGGAAGGTTGACTAATCTACCTCAGGAGTAGTACCAATGCTCAAAATGAATAGCGCCATTTGCCATTGATGTCAAAAGGGAGTAATATATAGAGTCATGAAAAAAAAAGAAAAAGAGGAGTAATATACTAAGGGGGAACAACATTCAAATATGACATCAGTTCAGTTGAGGAAATGGAGAATATTATAAAATATTGCAGCAGATGGTGGATTCATCTTTGGGGGAGTTTTGAAGTGGAAATGGAGAAAGTTGTAAAAGAAATGTTCATTTGGATTGGTGGTAGTTTTTCATTCCACATGTTTCCATCAATGCCAAAGGGGGAGATTGTTTGAGATTTGCCAGTAGGCCAGTATTGACTGTATGTTTGTCATTGATGAAAACATATGGAAAGTAGGATACATGAAAGTCTTATACATTAAGATTTATGTATATGTATCATGGACATGATATCATGGGCGCAGAGGTTAACTCTTAGTACAGATAGTCATATAGCAGTTGGTGTCAATAGTGTTCCTGACAGAGTAATAGATAGTGTTCTGTGTATGGTTGTCCATATAGTTATCATGGAGCCTTGCACACTTGGATATATGTTGAAGACATGTTAATGATGTTAAGTTCATGGACGCATAGTTTGATGATGAACGCAAGTAAATTTAAGCAGTCATTATTCACCAATAGGAGTTTCTTGTGTTTGTTCAGAAGAGCCAATAGAGATTTTATTGGTTCTTGAGTTGCACCAATCTTGAGATTATGCACCCTTGGAGTTAAGCTTGGAGTAGTGTTATTGATGTTTGGTTAAGAGCACTTGAGTTAATTTAGCTTACAAAGAAAGATCTAGTTGTTTTGGTAGAGCTATCAGTGTGTAGCATGCATCTACATTTATTTTATTAGACAGGTCCCAGAATGAGTTGCGTGCATAATAGAGCCGACATAATGTTTATTTGAGTTTGTTATAGTTTCTCTAATATGATTTCAAGGTGGTTCTAATAGGCCAACTTGATTATATCATTTGTAGGAAAGATATTTATAGACAGTCATTTGTGATTGTTGAAGTGTGGTTCATAATTGATTAAGTAGAGTAGAGAAGAGTGTGTGAAGTGTAGAGACATCAGAAGAAGGTCTATATGGCCAAGTAAAGTACTTGTGCTATTCATTGGAACTGATCTAGATAGTAGGTCAAAGTGTAGTTCACCAAAATCCAAATATAGTGTGTATCTATTATTCAGAAGGTTGTAGCCTTCGCCCATTTGAGTAGTGAGATCTTGGATAGTGTGTCCTCTCCCCTAATAGGGAAAATTGTAAAAGACTCCTAATAGGGTCTGACCCTTGACCAAGTCTAGTGTACTTAATATATTGTAAAGCTACTCCTAATAGGGTAAAGAATCTTCTAACAAGGATCATTATACACTAGTATAGAATATTAGTGGGTATCAAGTCCCACAAGGGTTTTTACCTATTTGAGTTTCCCCATAACCAAAATATTGGTGTTGTGTTCTTATGTTCTTTCATTGTTTTTATGCTTTATGTTTAAGTATACTTAATTGGACAAAGAATTGAATCTTGTAGATAATTGATTCACTCCCCCCCCCCCCTCTTAGTTATCTCTTAGGACTATTCCTAACAATATGATCGTGGTCCTAGCATAGATTTGGAGAAGATGGAGAAGCTACAGTATGCATTATGCACCCATCTCTAGATTGTAAATTCATTGATTACATTTTGGAAGAAATAGATTCAAAACTTACAAATAGCATATCTTGATGTTCTCTCACTGTAAGTATTTGTAGATATAGTTTTGAAACACCTTTTTCATTAATGTCAAAGGGGGAGTATGTATAGAATATGGAGTTATAGATATATATAGAAGATATAGATTAAAAATAATATATGGGAGATATAAGATAGAGTATAAAGGGAGATATAATATAGAGTATAACAAAAAAAATTTGTATAAGAGAACATTTAGTAACTGTTCCATATTCCTTTGTTTCCATCAATGAAAAAGGGGGAGATTGTTGGAAAGTTGACTACACTAGTGTATATGACTTAATATAGTGTTTTCATTATGGCAAAAAAGTCATGTAGTGTTTTAGAGTCAGCACACTTGATGAGAAGATCAAAAAGTTGCTAAGTGTTGAAGACTAGACAATGTATAGAGTACCTAAAGATCAAAGCATCAACACACATGCATATAATATAATTATGGTATGTGCCCTAGAATTTAAGTTGGTAACATCATAGTCATGCTAATTCTAAGAGGGCATGATCAGAAGATTCAGTATGAAGAAGATACATAGAGTTCAAGTTGCACAAATAGTGAATGACAAGGAAGAATAGAGCACGCAGTCTACTATTGGTATTTTGGTTTGCGATTATATTATTATGTTGTAAATGCTATGCACCTATTGTAATTATGTTTCCAACATAAAAGTATCTTTTTTTGTAAACACACTTGAGCCAATTCAATTGGAAGCGTTGTATGTAATCGGTTAAAGGGCCGACCTAGTTATTTGTTTTGTATGTCCATATAAATATTAGATGTGCCCATTGTAATTAGGATGGGAGTTTATATATACTTGAGATAAGTGGAGAAGAAGTGTGTGAAGATTTGATAAGATGTATTAGAGTTTTTGAAGAGGTCAAAGCATTAGCGCATCAAAGGAACCGATCAGACAAGCAGTGTCACAGTGACAATTCATCCAATAGATATAGTGTGTATCTAAGATCAGAAGGTTGTAGCCTTCACCACTTGAGAAGTGAGCTTTGGGATAGTGAGTCCATACCCCTAACAAGGTTTATTGTAAAAGAATCCTAATAGGTTTTGACCCTTGACCAGGTCACTATACTAAACATATTGTAAAATAACTCCTAACAGGGTTAAGGATCTTCTAACAAAGATCATAAAACACTAGTACAAAATATTAGTGGGTGTCAATTCCCACTGGGGTTTTTACCTATTTGGGTTTCCCCATAAACACATTGGTGTTATGTGTTGTGTTATTCTATGTTGTTTATGTTAATGATCATTTTAGTATTTAAGCATTCAAGTTAAGATTAAAGAGCTAAGTAAAAATATTTAATTCACTAAACACTGATTCACCCCCCCTTTCAGTGTTTGCATTCCTAACATGTTGAACTATAGGTCAAGTTGGTGCCTAGTTTTTTGTATTAAGTTCTCTAAAACTAGCCTTGAAAATTAACATCTATGTCTAAAACTATAGTCTTAGGAAGACTATGTATTCCCACTACCTCTTTAAAGAAGAGATGAGAAATATGAGAGGCATAATTAGTGCTTTTACAAGGTACAAAATGTACCATCTTACTAAACCTATCCACAATGACAAAAATGTTGTCATGGCCCTATTTTATTCTTCAAAAATCCATTACAAAATCAATGGAGATTGACTACCAAGGCCTAGAAGGTATGGGTAGGGGTTGATACAATCCTTAATTGGTAGATACACCTTTACCTTTCTAACAAATGGTGCACGTTTCAACAAATTTCCTAACATCCTTGCCCAATTTTTGCCATAATTAACTTCTCTTTACTAATTTTGTTGTTTTGTCTATGCCAAAGTGACCACTCATGCCACCACAATGCTTTTCCCTAATTAATTTTGCTCTCATGGAACATTTGGGGATGCACAACTGAGCCCCCTAAAAAAAAGACCATTTTGAATCAGAAATTCACAAAAATTAGTGTGATATTTCCCTGTTAAATTGGTGCATACCTCAAAGGATTCTCCAAAATTTGGATCTCCTCTATATAGGTGCTTTAGTGAGTCAATTCCCACACTTTGAAACTAAATTTATTGAATCAATCTGACTCTCCTACTAAGAGCATCAACCACCTTGCTATCCAATCCATTTTTGTTCTTTATATTGAAGGTGTAATCCTATAATTGTTGCATCCACTTTATGTGTTTCACTCCTAGTTTGTCTTGAGTATTGGGAAAACTCAATGCATGGTTATTAGTGAAGACTATTAAATCTTTTGGAAGAAAGTAATGCCTCCATTTCTTAAGTGCTTGGACCATAGCATATAACTCTAAATCATAAGTAGAATATCTTTTCTTAGCCTCATTTAACTTTTCTAAGAAAAATGGCACAACCTTACCTTCTTGGCTTAAAACAACACCTATGGCCAAGTTGCTTGCATCTATCTCCACCACAAATGCTTTGTTGAAGTCAGGAAGAGTTAGGATTAGATATTGAGATACTCTATTCTTCAGATATTGGAAGGCATCATTAGCCTCTTTAGTCCATACAAACTTAGTCTTTTTACCACCTTTAATAGTGTCCAACATGGGAGCACACACATGACTGAAATTTTTGATAAATTTCCTATAAAAGGTAGCAAGACCATGAAAGATTCTAACATCACCTTGGTTCTTTGGTGTAGGGTAATTTAAAATGGCTTCAACTTTGGTAGGATCCATCTTGAGGGTGCCTTGAGAGATAACACAACATAGGAAGACAAGTTCCTTCTTCATAAACATGCACTTTTCCAAGTTGATCACCAACTTGTGTTGATGTAGCCTCCTCAAAACATGTTCCACATGTTCAAAATTTTATTCTTTTCTATGATTGTAAATCAATATTTCATCAAGATATATTACTACGAATGTTCCAATTAAATTAATTAAAATTTCATTCATGAGCCTCATGAACATACATGGAGCATTGATCAAACCAAATGGCATAACAAGCCACTCAAAAATACATTCAGTTGTTTTGAAAGTGGTCTTCCATTCATCTCATGGCTTTATTCTAATTTGGTGATATCCTGATTTTAAATCCACCTTAGTGAAGTAACAAGCATTGCTTAATTGATCAAGAAAATGTTTCATTATTGGAATGGGGAACCTATATCCTATTGTGATTTTTTTTATGGCCATGCTGTCAGTACATAACCTTCACTTTCCATACTTTTTAGGAGCTAGAACTGATGGGACAACACATGGACTAAGAATTTTCTAAATCAATCCTTTTTCCAGTAGTTTACTAACTTGTCTTGCAATTTCTACATTTTGAGTAGGTGTCATTTTGTAGGGTACCTTTTTGGGAAGAGAGGAACCAGGTATGAGATCAATTTGATGGCTAATATCCCTTAAGAGAGGGATGGCTGAGGACATGTCATAGGTAGTGACATCACTATATTTATCCAAAAATGTTTTAATTGCCTTTGGTAGGGGTTCTTCCCTTTTAGTTTCGACACTATCCTTAGGCTTAGAAATCAGTAAAAAAATTTATGATTCAGACTCCTTCAAGGTTTGTTTTAATTTTTTTTCCCCTATGGTGATGACAGTCAGTTATTTCTGATACTTTGTATTTGACAGTGGCTTCATGGTGAAAGTTATCCCATCTTTGATGATGGAGTAGGTGTTCTTTCTACAATGATGTGTGGCATCCACATCATATTTCCAAGGTCTTTCTAGTAAGATGTGGGAGACATCCATTTCCACTACATCACATAGTACTTTATCTTTAAAATTTGTTATAGAAAACTCTACACAAGCTTGTTCAATTACTTGAGTTTACTGACCTTTTGTTAGCCCATGAGACATGGTAAGGAAAAGGATGTGGTTTCTTAATTATATTTAACTTCTGGACCATTTCAAGGGACACCAAATTTTTAGTTGAGCTTGAATCTATAAGAAGATTACATAGCTTCCCTTGGCACTTGATCTTTGTCCTCAAGAGGTTCTTTCTTTGAGGTGGCTCTTGTGTTTGAGGTGTCTGTAGGAGGGCTTGCCTCAACATCAAACATGTTCCTTATTCTGGTTCTAGATCCCTGATGTTGTCCTCTTGTTTATCTTCATGAATGAGTTGAGTCCTCCTTTCCCCTTGATTGTTATTACTCCTCTTTTTTGAGAATCTTCCAGCATCGTGAAACAATTGGTTGCAGTAGTAGCATTTCAAGGGTCCATTACTTCTCCCCTTTCCTTTATTGAAAGGTCTTCTATGTTAAAATATAGGATCTAGATAGAGTAAATCAGATAAACTTACTATTTTATCTATATGTTATTCTAAGTAGTGAGATGCTTACAAATCTGAATCGTAAGTTTGCAGATAGAAGAAAATGCACATTGTTATTGATTGCTTCTACTAGGTAATATGATCCATATTAATATGACTATGAAAGGTCATGTCTGCATAGAGACATGACTCTACATTATTTGACCCATGTAGAGCCATGTCTGAATGTAAACATGTTCTACGTAAATGTATGCACCCCTTCATAACAATATGAATGTTACACTAACTACCTTTTGGTAGTTAACGTAACATATCATATGTTATGTTAACTACTGAAAGGTAGTTAGCGTAACATCTATGTAGTGGATATTAATGGCTATGTTAACACTATCGACTATGTCAATATAAATCCTAACAATATGAATCAAAGAAAATATTAATATAAATGATTCTTAATAACAACAATTATATATATATATATATATATATATATATATATATATATATATATATATATATATATATATATATATATATATATATATATATATATATATTATATATATATATATATATATATATATATATATATATATATATAAAAGACATCCAAAGATTCTAAGATGACTTAGATCTAGTTTCTTTCCTATAAAGGCTTCCTCAGGAGTGATGTTTTCTAGAATAGAGTGTGGGCATCTCTTTTGAATGTATACAACATTATTTGATGCTTCGGCCCAAAATGAAGTGTGAAGATTTTGGTCATGCATCATGGTTTTAGAAGCTTCAATGATAGTTCTATTTTTTCTTTCTGCTACTCTGTTCTATTGAGGATTACAAGGAACTATATACTCCCTCTTAATCCCAATAGAAATACAAAAATCTTTAAAGTTTTCATAAATATATTCACCTCCATTATCAGATCTTAGAACTTTTATTTTCCTCCCATTTTGGTTTTCAACTAATGCTTTGCATTCTTTGAATTTTAATAATACTTCATTTGATTCTTTTAGTCTAAGAAAATAAATCCAAGTTTTTCTAGAGTAATCATCAATGAAGATCACATAGTATGAAAAACCTCCAAGGGAGAGGGTAGACATAGGTCCACATAAGTCAGTGTGAATGAGATCTAATACAACTTTGGTTTTGTGTTCACTGGAGGGAAAATATTTTTTTATATTTTTTCCTAGAGCACATTCTTTACAAATGCTTGTATGTTTTGAGTTTAGATTTGATATCCCTGTAGTAATTTTCTTAAGGGAGGGAAGAGTGTTAAATCCAAGCTGGCCTAATATTTGGTGCTAGAGCTCATTGGTGTTAGCTACTTCATGACTTAGGGTGGATTTGATACTATTTCCTACTTTGTATAAGGTTCCATCTCTATACCCTAAGGAAATTGCATTTTTAACATTAGTGTTCTTTGTCCATATTAGTACTTTATCTTCTTGGAATGTAACTCGATATCCTTGATCAACTAAACCTAAAATTGAGACTAGATTTATTTTAATGCCTGGCACAAATAGAACATATTTTAATAGTATAGTTTCCCCTGATTTCAACTTGATAGAGCACATCCCAACTCCTTTTGCTGGATAAGTGGAGTTGTCTCCTATTGTAACTTCTTCAGAAGAATCTTCTTCTAGAGTTTCAAATTGATCTTTGAATCCTGTGATATGTCGAGATGCTCCAATATAAATTATCTAGGTGTTTTTGTGAGGGTTAACTTCACTTGATAATGCCAAGAAGAATAATGATATTTCTTCTCCTTTGACTTTAGCTAATCCTACTTGAATTTTCTTTTTCTCAGGGCAAAATCTGTGTGTATGACCAAATTTATCACATTTGTGGCACTGAATTTTGGACAAGTCTCAGTTTTTGTGATTTTTATTTGGATTCCCTACATGACTTGTGTTGAAGTTTCCTTTGTTATTTTTAAATTTCCTTTTATTTCTTTTAAAGTTTGATTGGGTATGTAGGGCTTGAATCTCATTTCCTTTGGTAGGCCTGACCCCTCTTGATATTAACCGAGATTCTTCTTGAGTGCAATCATTCTTGAGTTGATCAAACTTGGGTAGAGAAGGACGTCCATTTATACATTGAATAAATGATTCCCATGTTATGGGTAATCCTCTAAGAGCTATTAGTGTTAACTCCATGTCATCAATATTATTCCCAATAGTGGAGAGTTGATCTCTTAAATCAAAAATTCAAAGAAAGTAATATGTAACTATTTCCCCTTTATTCATCTTTAGATTTAGAAGTTGATGTTTGAGAGTAAGCAATCTGCTAGTATTGTTAATCTCAAATGTCTCTTGAATAGTCTTGAATACTTCATAGGAGGTTTTAAGTCTTTCTATAGAGGGGAGAATGTGATCTTTAACAACATAAATTATGATCTTCTTTGCTTTGTTGTTACATCTTTTCCAAGTTGATTTCTCAGGTTCTTCTTCTACCATATTTTTATTTTCCTCTACATAGGAGTCTAACTCGAGTTCTTCAAGCAATGTAAGAATTCAAATTTTCCATGAGAAGAAATTGGATGCACCTTCGAGTCTATCTTCTACCTTGATGTCACTGGCCATTATAATGTCTCTTTTTTTTTATAATGAATTTATAAGAATTCTAAGTTGGTTTAAATGATTTTCCTCTATTGAGGCTCTGATACCATGTTAAAATATAGGATCTAGATAGAGTAAATCATATAAACTTACTATTTTATCTATATGTTATTTTGAGTAGTGAGATGCTTACAAATCTGAATCATAAGTCTACAGATAGAAGACAATGCACATTGTTATTTATTGATTCTACTAGGAAATACGATCCATATTAATATGACTATGAAAGGTCATGTTTGCGTAGAGACATGAATCTACATGGTTTGACCCATGTAGAGCCATGTCTATACAGAGACATGTTCTATGTAAATGTATGCACCCCTTTGTAATAATATGAATGTTACACTAACTACCTTTTGGTAGTTAACGTAACATATCATATGTTACATTAACTAAAAAAAGGTAGTTAGAGTGGATATTAACTGATGCAGTCAAAATTCCTTTAACAATTAACAAAAATACAAGAGAGAAAAAAAACACATAAGATTTTCAAAATTACAATCCTTCTTTATTATTCTTCCAAATACTTTATGCTACAATGAGAGAAAATGCTAATTTAAGTACAAATCTAAAATTACCCTTTTTGGCAATTATTTTCATAAAATTGTTTTTGCCATGAAGCTTCCTAATACTAAGATAAGATGAACTGCCAACTAACCTTCGAAATTGGAAACAATATTTTGAAGTTATTATGAAAAAAAAAATTTCTAAAAGAAAAATAAATAAAACACTAAAATATTAAAAAGTCACTAAAAGCTCCTTTATCATTCTCCTCTAGTTGAAGAACATAGCTCCTACAAGTTATTTTTGAATGCATGTTTCTTGTCTAGATCTAATTGGTCCCATTATACCAGATATTTATTGTATTAACCCGGAGAAGAGGAAAACAGAATCCCTCTTGAATGCAAGTCTACTCCTTTTTCCTGGTCTTCTAATTCTTTGGCAATTTGTTCTTCATCTTTGCAACTATCCCTTGATCCTTCTTCCTCTTCTTTTTCTTAATCCATCTCCTATTCAATCCTAACTCAACTTTTAGATTCCAAAAATCTATTTCTTGTGGCATATACTTCAATAACATCATTATTTATGTCTTCATCATATAATATAACATCATACTCTCCATTACCATAATTTTCATTATACTTTTGATAATTTGAATATGCCTCATTAATAAATAAATCAGCAACATCTTCACCTAGCAACCTTATTATCAATAGGCCTTTCCACTTGCTCAGTTTGAACATCAGATCAAATAATTGAAAATGACAGGAGATTCATTTGTAACTAAATTTACCTTGTCTTCTTCAATGCTTGATGTCAAAATATTCAAATGTATACTTGCCATTTCATTTTATATCTCTTCCTCTATTAATTTTTTCCTTTCTTCCATTTTCCTCTTTTGAATAATCTTTCTAATGGGCCATGTGATCTTCCTGTTAACTAGTAGCTGTCATTTTTGCATGTCTAGGGAAAATCTTGTTGCCACTCTTTTAAGGCTTGATCCAACCTTTGTACCTCCTGCTTAAAATTTTCTAAACTTTCCTTTCATATTCCTTCTTCTTCAAGCTTGTGTCTTTCCTCTTCTCTTGTTTTTCTTGTTTCTTTTTTGGTGAACCCTCACTCTACAAGCACCTCTTCAAAAAATCCATCTTCCTGGAAGCAAGTCCCTTTTCCTTGCTTCCACTTTGCCTTTGCCTCACCTAGGTCTTTTCTCTTCTCTACCTAGTCTTTTGGCAACTAGGTTCTCTTTCAACCTGGACAAACACAAAACACACAAACACCAAATCTCTTTCCCAGACCTTTTGGGCTCTAATACCAGATGATGTAGACAAATTCCTTTAACAATTAACAAAAATACAAGAGAGAAAAAAAAAACACAAGATTTTCAAAATTACAATCCCTCTTTATTATTCTTCCAAATACTCTTTGCTACAATGAGAGAAAACACTAATTGAAGTACAAATCTGAAATTACCCTTTTTGGCAATTTTTTCATAAATTATTTTTTTGCCATTTTTGGTAATTTTAAAAACAACTCAAAAAAAGATGATTTTTCATGAAGCTTCCTAATACTAAGATAAGATGAACTGCCAACTAACCTTCGAATTGGAAACAATATTTTAAAGTTATTATGAAAAAACAATTTTCTAAAAGAAAAAGTAAATAAAACACTAAAATCTTAAAAAGCCACTAAAAGCTCTTCCATCATTAACAATTAATTGTGTTAACACTATCGAATGTGTCGATATAAATCCTGATAGTATGAATCAAATGTAATATTAATATAAATGATTCTTAATAACAATAATATATATACATATATATATACATATATATATATATATATATATATATATATATATATATATATGTATATATATATATGTGTATATATATATGTATATATGTATATATATATGTATATATGTATATATATATGTATATATATATGTATATGTATCTATATATATATGTATATATATATATATACATATATATATACATATATATATATATATATACATATATATATATATATATAGATACATATATATATATATACATATATATATATATATATATACATATATATATATATATATATATATACATAGATATATATATATATATATATACATACATATATACATATACATATATATATATATATATATATACATATATATATATAGATATATATATATGTATATACATATATATATATATGTATATATATATATATATATATATATATATATATATATATATATATATATGTATATATGTATATATATATGTATATATATATAATCAGCCATTATATTAATATGATTATCTCAATCATATCAATGATTATATTAATATGATTATTTAGTTCTTGTTTTCTTTTCCATTTTTATTCTACCTTGAGTGCCATTTGATAGAATTTAATTATTGATGTAGGGGTGTGTAGGCTCAGTTCCTGTTGAATAGATACTTTCAGTCCATTCATGTATCTAGCAAGCTTCTCTTCTTCATTCTCTATTTCATTAGTCTTCATACATAGGTTTAGGAATTCCTTAGTGTAGAAGCCCACATCCATATCCTTTTTCTTTAGATTTTTCTTCCTTCTATGGAGTTGTACCACATAGTCTTTAAGTAAATATGTCTCCTTTATCAAGGCTATCATATTGTTCCAAGATGTGATCATATTTTTTCCATTCTTCACTCTCTTTGTTGGAATGAAATTCCACCAAGTTAGGGATACTCCCTTCAACTTGGACTTTTCCATCTTTACCCTTTTCTTCTTAGGGATGTCTTCACATTCAAAGAAGCTTGTCAAAGCCTTAATCCAATATAATGCTATGTTTGCATTCATCTTGCCATTAAAATTTGTTAATTCCAACTTCTCCTCCATAGTACTTCTCCCAATTGATATTAAGGCATCTAAGAGAGGTCTTTGATCTGTAGGTACATTTATCTCCTTCTCAAAGGTGTCATCATCCTCATTAGTCCATTCATCATCATCTGATGTGTCCTCTTTTCCTCTTTCTATCTTATCTTCAAATTCTTGAAGTCTCTTGGTTAAGGTTGTAGTAGGGATATCTTCATCCTGAGTAGTAGACATGGCTTTGATAGTACTTGATCTACAGTGGGTAGCCAGAAGTGCCAAAAGGACCAAATTTGTCCTTCAAAACCTTCAAAGGTTCTAGGTAGGAACTAGAAGGAAAATCTCAAACTAGTTTATGCCTTACACACTTATCACAAGTGTAGGATAAGACTTGATTTTGGGTTATCACAACCTAACCCAATGGGGTACTCAATCACTGAGTCGTAACAAGTCACCTAATCCAACTAATCTCTAGCTGGCAAGGAAGGCACATTGGCTAATTTGCACATATTTTTCCACAAATGGAACACTAAGGACCAAGGGTGACCTATGATTTTTTGAGGGTCTATTAAGGTCCCTAATACAACAATCTAATGAATTCATTCACCCAAGACATCATTTTGGGTATACTGGCCTTATCAAACCAGTCCTAGGCTTGTAGCCTTTTCAAAGTGTAAATTTTGGTTTAAAACACAATCAATCCACACAACCCCATAAAATTATTACTAATTTTAGTACCCTTTTATTCTTAATGAAACATGCCAAAACTAAAAGGTCTGACTGTGAGGAAAGACACAATGAAACGTTGATTTCACCTTGGGAACTAGGGCTAATTAGCCTCCAATTTGCACTACAAGTACCTCTTTCATACACCCAAATACAAATGAAATTATTTGATCATGTGAGGGTTCATATGAAACTACAAAATACCAAGTTTCAAGCCTTGGTGATCCTTCAATAGAGATTTATGTGGATTGGTGTCAAGAATTTACATGGTGCACACATGGGCATGTACACCTAGGGCATCAGTAGAAACCCATATCCCTATAAGGAAAGAATGAAAACCTAAAAAACCTTAAAGATTACATCAAATAAAATAATTCCACCAAGGGCCATCAATTTCCCAAGGTGTAATTGGAAATTATACACAATTTTGAATAAAACCCTAGTTCAGGGCTCTCAATCAAGTAGGCCAGACTAAAACTTGAATAAATTTTGACTCATAATAGATAAAGACATGAGACCAATGGAAAAATAAATATAACTCATAGGGATAACTAAAAATATCATTCTTTCATACCTAGACCTCTGTACACGTCTGTACGAATTTTTTGATGCCTGAATATGCAAGAAAATAGTTAGTTTTTATTGCTTTTTGAATGGAAATTACATCATAGTGCCTTCCACCCACCTATTAGGGCTTATGAAGGCCTCCTCCAATAGTTAAAAACTGATTTTTAAACCATCTAGTCATTGGGGGGTTGATTACAACTTTTATCACAAGTTTTCAAAGTTGCATAGCAACTTTTACAACTTTGTAAGCATTTTTCCTATTCTAGGTGACCAAACTTGGTCCACACATAAATCTAATGATCCAACATGGATAAAAACATTTTTGAAACATTTTAGACATTAAGTCTTAAGAAGATAACCAATTCTATGGTTTAGGACACCTATTGACTATAGTTCACCAAGTGCCTATGAATGCCAATCTTGGGACTAGTGTTACAAATAGGGTCCAATAAAACCTTTTATTTCTAAAGTGTCCTATAGAATACTAGTACCATCAAAGGATCCAAATGAGAGCCAATTTTCTTAGTTTTTTGAGGGTGCTCCTCCACCATGTTCACCATGATAAAAAAGAGCCTCCCAGATGAAAGATGGGATTCTATGTTCCCAATGAGACTTGGAGCTATGACCTGCAAGAGCATGATCGATGCTTGAGTAATAAGGAGTAACCTGTTAAGTTTTCACATGTAGTTTTATGATTTAAGGAGAGGGTTTGATAACAAAGGTTTTGCAAGATGATTCCTCAATCTAAGGAACCATCCACCACCAAACTCACATATTGAATATTTGTGGGAAAACCTTGGAGAAGAAGAGGCAGTTAAGAAGAGAGACCATTCCAAGTTGTTACTCTCCCAGATCAAAACCCTATAGTTGAATTTAAATATAAATGGCTTAGATGAAGATAATACTGAAATTATAAAACCCAGTTATGATAGTTCAAAAATAGAATCTTTTCCTGAGATAGACTGGACAAGAGAAGAAGAAGATAATGTGAAATTGAGAGCTAGGTTCATTTTTGGAGTTGTAGAGGATTGGTTGAAGAGAAAAAGGTAGGGTAAGACATAGATTACATCCTTTGAGAAGAATAGTGTTGATCTCACCCCAGTTGAAATATTACCTAATTCCTCTAACACATCCCTTTTGATCACTGATGTAGGTAATATTCCTTCATCTAAAAAGAAAGCAATTCAAGGTGGACATCCTACCACACCCTAGACGATGTCGAGGATGAGATCTAAAAGTTGTGCACAAATGGCCTCTCCAAATTCTAGATTCATTGACAATGACATCAATGATGAGAACATCTCTTCCTCACCTAAGAACCTTAAGAAAAATAATGAGGTATCTACTGATAAACCTAAAGTTCAATAAGCAAAGGTAACTCCTACTAAAACAATTGACAATAGGTTGACTTCTAGTTTGGTCCCTCCTTCGCTAACAAATTTAGTGAATAGAAAATGTAGCTTCAAGCATGTTTCCTTACCAATTAAAGAAATAGTCACTAAGTACGCCTTTTGCACTCCAAAGTAAAAGAAGGTCAAAAGCAATGTAAGGTTAATCATAGACCCCACTGTAGGGAAGGTGACTTTTGGAATTGTAACCTTTAAACACAAAGAAAGAATCCAAGAACTTGAAGCAGAGGTCTTCAAGGTCATGAAGATGGAATTTGGTGTGCTAATCAGGGATATAAGAGATAAATTATTCAAGTTTTCAACTGACCACATGCTCAACCAATCGCAAAAATATGGAAAGGAGAAATGAGAGCTTAAATAGCTCATGATCACAATGGCCAAATTTCTTAGTGATGTTAGGGCACTGTCTGTGGCTCAATCCCCATAGGATTTTGATCCCAACTTAATAGATAACAAGAGACTGCTAAAATAAATGTAGGAGGGTAGAGCCCTAATAGAGGAAATGAAGAACTAGGTCGACGGTGTCATAATCAAAGGAAGATAATTTATCCGAGAATTCATGGCCACTTGTGCAGATGGAGAGGCACTTCTAGGAGAAATTAAGACCCTAATTATAGGTTGGGAATTGGAAGAAGAGAAATGTGCAGCCATTGTGTCTTAGATTCAGGAGATAGAAGAGTATTGGGTGGGTAAGTTCATGTCAGAAAACCCTATGAATCTTGTTGATCCTTGTATGTTGCTCATTCTGAAATAGAACCTGGGTTGGAAAGGTTCTTTGTTTAAATTCATGATTTCAAACATGTGTGCCATAGATAAAGAAATCAAGGAGATACACACTAATGCACTGAAGGATATCAAGGTGGAGAACCTATCAAGTATACTCCATCTTGAAGAAGGAAACATGGATGTGGATGCCATGATTAAAAGCTTTGAGAATGTTATGAATTCCATTAGAGAGAATAAATAACCTATGACTTAAGACTTCACCAATATAGGAAACATAGAATCCATGTTGTACTTGAACTAAGGGAAGTTACCCAGGTAGTTACAAAAAATACAAGAGCTCAAGTGGGAAAATAATGCTTGTTGAGCAAAGATGATTAGCCTGAAGAGTTTGCATTCTCATACATCTTAAGATCTAGTGAATACTTTCAAGACCTGGAAACTAGTTCAAAATGCCACATCAGAAGACCAGTAGCTAAAGATGCACAATAATCTTGCATTTTCAAGTTTTTCTTATTTATGGGACAACTAGCTTTAAAACTGTTGCTTTATTTAGAAACTGGTTTGTAACTATTTTGTATTTTTGTTAATCTGAGAGGCCGAGTTTTCAAGGAGACCTCCTAGATTATAAACTATATATGCTAGAGCATAGAACAATAGAAGGGTTAGAAATTTTAGATTAAGACTTAGTTTAGAAGCTTTCTCCATTTTGTTTGGGCTTTTTCAATTTTGAAAGGAATTAAATGGGAAGATACAATAATCTTCTTTGGTTTTAGACCTTCTTCAATACAAGCATAAATATTTTAATGCAAGACTTGGTTTAAATCTTTGAATTTAAGCTTATGATGTATTAATTACTTTGTGAATTAGTATATCTCTTGTTCTATATTGTTTGATTAATGCACAAATATTATCAATCTTTCTAGACAATTCTTATTTTTATTCTCATAGGAAGTTAATTTCTAGTAATTAAAGGAATTGTGTTTTCCTTTAATGTTAAATCTTATATTCATATTTTTTGAAAAAATACCTTAATACCTAGAAGTATTTGAGAGATCCTTGCATATTTTATGGTCAAAAGTACATTCATTTTTATTTGTTTTAAATTTCATTGAACACATTTGAGAGGGAGTTTTACCTCCTAAAATTTAGAGGGAAGCAATTATCTCATGCTTACCCAACTATTGTCGAATTGTTTGTCTTTAGAGAGGTATAGAGTCAACATAAAGTTTATTTAAAGTGGAGACAAATCTATTCACCAACACTACCCAAACCCTAGGTTAACTCAAACCTATACTCTTCTAAAACACCTAGATCCTCTTCGAACCTTTTATTATGCTCTAGTCTAGCTAGGACTAGTACAAGACAAAAATGGAAGAAGGAATCTCTAGCATAGGTCCTAGGTGCTCCTGCACCACAAGGGTAGGAGTTTATTCACTCTTTAAACCACCCTCTCTAATACCTTATCCTTATTATCAAACTTTGTTTTTGATCTTTCAAGTTATCTTAGAAAAGGCCATTAGTGAAACCTTCATAAGTTCATCTTTGTCCATATCATCCACATTAGCTAGAATAGGATTTTTATTACTTGTCAAAAATGGATTTCTAAGAGGTGTACTCACAATTTGTTCAAGTCTTTTCATCAAATCATTCACTACTAGAGTATCAATAGGTTCAGACTTAACTTCTTTCAACTTTCCAATTTCTTCATCTATTTAATTCTTGTTTGAAAGCCCTTAAATAAGCCAAACAATTCATTGTCTATATGGTTCTTGTCATGCATTCTATTGTACCTGCTAAATTGTGTAGCAATGGGCTTGTTGGTTATATTTTTAGGCTTCTGATGTTTTCCTTTCCAAATCTTGGTTTACCATTCATATGCAATTTTCCTGTGGTCTAGGTGTCTGAATTTCAGGCAATTTTGCCCTGATTAAGTTTGAAAACCCTCCCCTTAGGTTTCTTGCATTGGTAGGTTTTTAATTTTTATGAAAACCCTTGGGTTGGCCCTATTTTTATGTCTAGTCATTACTTTTTGGTCACTTAAGTGGCTAGTTATGCACGTGGTTATTTATCTCCGTGTTTGCTAAATCAGGAAATGTCATTGCATATCTTCAAGTTATTCGGCAAATTGGCGAATGGGTTAGAACCTTGTTAAGTGTTTCCTTTAGTCGCGAGGTCTCCAAGTATTCAGTGGTTATCAGAAATCTTTGTGCGACTTGGTGAATGCATTGTCTCTTATTTGCATATTCCCTGGTAGATTCATGTTAACTCTCAGCGACTTAGTGTGGCAGTTATCGCTCATTCTCAGAATTGGACGGTCAAAGTTTATATCAACTGGAAAACACCGTTGATAACCTGCAAGATCAATGGTTATGTTTTAATCTTAGAATACATTGATTCCTACATATTTTGACTTGGCGATTAGGTGACTGAGCAGTTGTGTTACTATCCTCTAAATCTGGTGGCTCTGACAATCTGACTTAATAAATTTGATAAAGGTAATGTTTTCTTTGTTCACTTATTCTTGAAATAAGTTAGTGAAGCTCTCAAAGATCTAGTGATTCAGCGAATCAAGTAGTTGCAAATTCTCTTAAAAGAATTGGTTAAGGCTAGAAGCATTTGGTGAATGGGTGAATCAAAGGGTTAATAGAGTATTAAGCTTTCAGTCGCTTAATCGCATAATGAAATGATCAATGATTAAAGTATTGGGAGATTTAGTGAATGCTTGGTTTGCTGAGTCTCGTAATCAAATGGCTAAGGTTTATATTGTTTCAGAAAATTGGTGATAGCCATTGATTAGTGTCAAGATCAACAGTTGATCCAGAGTTTTAGTATGTAAGTGGCGGTTAAGGAAAGATTCAGTGACTCAGAGAATAGGTTGTTCACCAGTTCTCTCAATATACATGTGGTTAAGTATTTCATTTAGCAAATACGTGATCTCTTTAGTTGCTAAGTCTCCAAGAAAGTTGACAGTTAACCGGGACAGTAAGAGAATGGGAGATAGTCATTGTCGCTAGTTCTCCAAATGATGACTACAGTCAGTTGCTCAGGCATGATTAGGTCACTGAATCATGGATGAGTTAAGAGAAACATTTCAAGAACCTGTGAATCATTTGGTCACCAGTTCTCAGAATATGACCTAGGGTTAATAGTGTAATTAGTGAACCAGTGAAGCTTTCAATCACTAGTTCTCATAAAAAGGCCCAGTAAGAAAAAATAATAAAGATAGGGTAGGGACCATTGCTATGTGGAATAAAGTACATTTTTGAGCTTGAGGAAAAGGTAATCAACTATCCAATCATGTATCAGAGGAGGGTCTCATGACGTAAAAAAAATTTCAAGTACAAAGCTATAATCATTGCCTTTTTGCCTTGTTTTCAAGTTTTTTAATCTATATGTCAACATCCAAATATCGGCTAGCTCTAATTTAAAAATTGGTGATATGTGAAATTAAATGAGAGAGCAATTAAGGATAGATTTGCAATGATTGTGGTAGTTGTACAAGTTTGATATGCATCGATAAATAAACTGAATTCATTGTTTTCTATGTTCAAGGTCATTTGAAGAGAATTATGTTTGCTAAGGATACCTTTTGAGTGCCAAGAGAAATCAAGTCTACAGAATTAAGAGAAATCATCAAAGAAGAGTGAATCAACCAGAATTGAGCATGGCTTCATCCAATGGTGAAGCTAAATCCAAAGGTGGCGATGACCAGAGTAAGCCCAATTATTCAGATGAATTCATGAAGTTTCTGCCTAGTTCCAATCAGAATAAGAGAGCTCCAGATGATGTTTTCAAGGATTTTCTAGGCCAGTGCAAAGATCCTATCACACCTAATTTGTCAAGTTATTCCCTTTTCATTTATTTCTATGGAAATAGGATTAAGTAGGTTCTTGTTTGTAATGGATGGACTCTGGGTTTAGGGAAGTTGGTTATCCCTGATGTCTTCCTAGATGTAGACCTAATTTTTGCTTTAGCCAGGTGCTATGACCCCATTTCTAAAACAATTAGGAAAGAGGACTAGTCACCCTTAGTTACTCTTGACAGGGGTTCTTTTATGAAGGCTTTTAGTTTTTACACATCTTCTTCTACTGAAATTGACTTGAACCAAGAGAGGGAGAGGTATAAAAATAATTTAGGGTCAGTAAAAGACCAAATGGTGAAGCATATGCCAAAACAGGGTAAATATATAGCCCCCCTCCTAGTTAGCATGAATGCTTCATACCAGTTTACATCCCTCAATCATTATATGAAGCAAACCTGCTATGGGTTGTGTAGAGTTCTAGGAATAGATGGGGATGAAGAAATATTGCCAGCTAATCTCCTAATGATGATTTTAGATATTCAGAATTCCCTAGTAAACACTAATTATGATTACATACAGTATGTGATTGATAGGATGCATGAAGGATTAATAGCTATCAAAGACAGTAAGGCACCTATCATATTCTTGCATTATTCCACATTAATGCATTTGATTTTGTTCTTTAACATCAACAGTTTTGACTTGAAGATGTTGAAGCCAAGATTCACTTTCAAAGTTTAGCATAACCCACTATAGTTATGGGTGAGATTATGGAATACTACTTCCAATGAGGTAGACTACTGTGTTTTCAGAATTTCATACTTTTTCCTATTATAAAAATGTTAGGCATCAATGTGACTAGGTTACCAACAAGGGTGCTTAAACTCCTCAAGCTAGTGTAGTTAGAGAGAAATTAGGAGGGAGGTCATAATTGGGGTGATTTCTATTTAGGAGAGAACTCCACAATTTTCATGGTTTATGGTAGTCCTCAACCCCCACACCTATTACCAAAATTTGTGCCTCCAAGGCTTGCTTCCCTAGAATTTGTGTGGCAATTAATGTGGACAAATAAAGAGATTTTGGCCCCTCACAAGAAGGGTACCTTCACACCTAGGCAATTCAAAATAGGTGACTTCCTGATTGGAAAGAGGGCATATCCCCAGGTTACTACTTGGTTGAATCAATTTAAGATGTTTTCTGGTGCCTTTAGACATGTGGATCCTGATGATTTTATCAAGACTACCAGGATGACTTACATTCCCAATATTGGTGTTAACAGGGAACATGAGGGCTTAGATGAAGAAGATGTTATTAGGAATGTTATAGAAAAGGATGAGGTCACCAGGAGATGGGAAAGATTCTTTGATTTAAAAGACCTAGAAAAATAGTTGAAGGAAGCTCAGATTCCTTTTGAGGGGCTTTTCCTTGACCTTCCTTATCTAAAAATAATTGATAGGATGATAGAGATGTATGACACTCTATCAAATCAAATGGAGAAACTAATTGATCAAAAGAAGCTAAAGAAAAAGAAGGATTACTCATCCTCTGATTATGAGGAGTTTTATGATGAATCACAAGAAGGAGAAATCCCACTACAAGTTGGGGACCCACCAATTGTTGATCTTACTCAAGACCAACTAGAAATAGAGAATCTCCCTGAGCCACCTTTGAAGAAACAAAGACTTGAGGAAGGAGAGCCTTCAAGGCAAGGAAAAAAAAAGAGAGTAATTGATAGAGCATATACTCTTGTGCTACGTGATAGGGCTTATCATCACCAACTAAGGAAGACAATAAGAGCTGGAAAGAAAGTGGCTACTAATGAGGATAATGAAGAACAATCCCTATGGTTAGGATAGGATATTAGAGAAGTCTATCAAGAAGAGTTTCTAAGTGTTGACCTATTAGAAATAGGAAATACTGAGAAGGGGGGCGAATCATTATTTCACAAACTTTTTCTTTTTCCCACTTATGGATATAACAAATTACTTTAGTGCATAAAAAGATTATCAAGCTGATCAACAAACATAGCAGTAAATAGAAAGAACTCATAACACATCATATGTTCTCGAGGAAACCCTAGCCAAGGGAAAACCCCGATGGGGATGGTACCCACAAAGATCACTAATCAAAAGTATCCTATTAGGGATATTAGACCCTATTAGGAGTCAATTTACAATATATAGTAGATCTATCCTGGTTAAAGGACTTTAGGCCTTGTTAGAAGCCTTAACCCTGTTAGGAGTTAGATTACAAAACCTGATAACCACCTAAGCTCACTGCCCAAACAGGTAATACAAAATGTTTCTGACTGTAATATGGTACTTCTTACAACTTCACATCAATAGCCTTTTCTTCTATCACAATATATAACTATCACAAGTTATCTTTCTTTCTTTTTACATATCACTTCTATATTTCATTACATTTCAAGTATGCCTAATATATGAGTTATTAAAGCTAATAGCTTTACATGGTTGGCTTCCAAAGTCTTTATCCAAGAGTAAACATCTAGGCTGTCATCCCTTCATAATGTTAAGTCATTATTTTGACAAGCAAAAATAATCCCTTAACTCTTTCGCTAATACTATCTCAAAAACTGTTTTGTCTGCAAAAAATGTCTTCGGTAAACTTTGAATAACTTTGTCCGTACTACTCTAAACTTTATGCACACAGAGATGGAGTATCCTCATACTCTATAGAAGATTTATTTGATTGTGTAAACAAAAATATTGCTCCAGTGGATGTCGCCAACTAAATCTTCATCGGGTGCTCTGTCAGGATCATTGTATCCATACTTTGATAATTTCTTTCTTCAACTTGCCATACTTGCATTCTAGATTCTGTTCTCTCAATAGAGATCATATGTTTCCATAATGACAACATCTATGCATCCACATTAGCCAAATTTCCAACAATCTCCCCCTTTGTCATTGGTGGCAACATATGGGAAAATTGGCTAAGTGTGCAAACAAAACTTCAAAAACACTTATACAAAATTGTGGCCAAAAGTTATACAATATGTATACAATATCATACTCCATAGAATAGCTTCCCCTATGAGTATCCTTCCTCAACATATATTCAATTTTCTTCTATCTCTCCCCCTTTCACAACAATGACAAAGATAGGGTGTAAAAAAAAAAAAATTTCAAAAACTTTATACCTTATTATCAGTTATTGCAAAGCCGGTAGGCTTACAACACAATCACCAAACTCTAACTTCCAAGATTCAAAATATTTCTCCCATATCTTCCTGATTGATTCAACAACATTGAGTAGAGTACTTAATCCGTATGCTGTTGTCTGACAAGCTTGCAGGGAATTGAAGCTAAACTTCTGAAATGATGTCTTTGCTAAAAGACACTGCTCAATTTGATCTTCAACAATTGATATCTTGATTGAGACATGCTCTCTCAAGATGTTAACCCTGATCATCTTTGTGTTCTTCTCCTCTACTAAAATTCTGATTTCATCTTTCAATTTCCTTATGTTCTTCTCTACATAACTTATCTTGACATTAGGGCTTGTCAAGGTGTTTGTCTCAGCTGTAATAGCATCTAACTTCTCTCTGATCTTCTTATCCTCTTCAACTATTAGGATTTCTGATTTAGTGCATTGTATGTACAAATTCTTTCTTGTCTCACAATGTCTCCTCAAATTCTTTATGCATACATCTAAACTACCAATATCATTTCGAATATTTACACTTAAAGTTTGTTGCATTTCTACTTCAAAGTCTTCCTGAACTTTTATTTTAGCAATATCCTTCAAGTTAGAAAATTTAGAGTCAAAAGAATCCATTACCATTTTAGCTTTCTCAAGTGGATCCGATTGAGATACCTTAGTGCTAATCACACTCTCAAGTTTCTTTGTCAAAACTCTAACTTTGCCTTCAAGGTCTTTCACCTTCTTATTCTTTGCAATAATTTTATTCAAAGATGTGATGAACTCAAGCTGATCATCATCTTCAACTTCTTTTCCAAGGTCTTCAAACATTGAACCAATATGCCTCTTCTTACTGTCAGGTGCACTAATGTCTTCAACTGGTATAGAAGGTGCACTAGAGGTAGTGGCCTCTATCAAAATTTGTTTGCCTTTAACTGACTGCTTTGCTGGAATTGATTCTAATATAGTTGGTGCTTCCTCTGCCTCTATATTCTTCTTTGATTTTGTGACCTTCTCTTGCTCTCCCAAAGCCAAATTGTCAACAATGTTTCCTAGATCGTGAAACACTGCATCATCTGATTCTAGAGTCACTTTGGTGCCTTCAATATCCATTGATTCTTTGCCAATATTGATATGTGAAGAAGATGGAACTTCTTCAATACCAACTTCCTCTGCATGTGGTTCCTCTGATTGCTTTTGCTGAGGGTCTGATTCAACATTCTTTTATGCAACTATATCTACAAGAACTTGCATTACTGCTTGCTCTATCTCTTTTTGTACTTCCTCCTTTTTGCCTCCCATTATAAGGATTGTTCTTCTCTTAGTTCTCAATAAAGTTCCAAGAGACTTCAAGAATCTCTTCAAATGATCTTCATCCTTAACTTCATAGAACTGTCTGATTACATGTTCTCTCATCTTTATGTCCTCTTCTTGTGCTCTCTATTTTCTATTCACAAGTCTGTTATACAAATCTTCTGGGATCTTACCATGAATAGTGCTAAGTTTCTTATCTACCACAATCATGTGTGTAACCATTGCATTTTCAAAATTTAATCTGTCAAATGATCCATATAGATCATAGAATTTATTCAACTTAGTGAAGTCTCCATGCTTCAATATATCTTCATTAACTCTTTCAATTCTTGGTTTCCAAGTTTTCTTCTTGATTGAAACTACATCATCATCTTTAATTACTGCTACATTTCTAGGTATAGGTGGTACAACCCCTTTTTGTCTCTTACCAGGTCTTGTTGCACTCACTTTTACTCTTTTGCTAGGAATAGGAGAAAAAGATTTATCTCCTTCATCTTTCTCAGGTTCTTCAACTTTTACCTTTATGACAATAGGATTAACAGGATCTGCACTTGATCTCTTAGGTGAAATTACAAGATTTTCACTTTGCTTCAAGGCTTCTACAGTCTTCTTAGCTATGTCAAACTCATGACTTGACATACTAGATTCTTTCAATATTTTCTTCATAGTAGATTCAACTCTCTTACTAGATTGCTTCTTTTCTCTCAAACTTATTGCAGAGTTGAAATTATCTTCATAAGTTTGAAACCTATTTGCACGACCATCCACCTCACACTTTAACAATCTATTCACATATCCTACTGTTTCTGCTTCAGATATTTCATAGCCAAGAGGGTCTATGAATTCCATTCTAGGCTCAACTACTTCAATGTAGGTGAAATCAGTGTCAACCATAAAACAAATGTCATCTTTATGCTTTTCAACTAAGGATTGAGGAATCCTTGATTTGTTCTTAACAATATTCTGAAAAGTCTTCAATACAAGCTTCACACTGTCATTAACTTTATCAAAAAGATGCTTCATGTAGACTGAGTTTATTCTTTCCATTATGTTCATATTGTCACTCCAATCAACTGTGTAAGGAAATCTTCTCAAAATATGGAAAAACATATAGGTTATCAGAGATGAAAACCTAAACTGTGTGTACTTAGCCTTCTTAATCTTTTCTAAGTTCTCAAATAACTAAATTTTCAAAATTTCACATAGGTCTACTAGTTTCTTTTCAATACACATAAGATAAGCTACATGAATCATTCCTATAGCCATGTCATCTTCCCTTGAACTACCACAGAATTTAGTTGTTAGGATCTTGCAAAGGTACCTAACATCATCTTGCTTAATCTTACTTATCACAATTCCTCTACCATTATAACTAGATCCAGTGTTATCTAAACAATCTTTCTCATGTTCTTTTCATTCAATGGAATCTCTCCAACTTTTGATAATCCAGTAACTTCATGAATTACGTCAGCAGTTATATCAATAACTCTATCCTCCATCCAAAATTTCCCATTGTGGATTCTACTTAAAATGATATTGGTACATTCCTCATCATTGAATTCATACTTCATGGAATATTTGATAATTTCATTATTCTCTAGGTGCCCATAAGCTGGTTTAACTGACATGTCTTGATTGTACAATTTCCTGTAATCATCACTAAAATCTGCATCTCCCAAAGTTTCAAACTTGCAACCTACATATCCTTTAACATTCTCAATGTGCAATACTCCATCTGGTACGGATGATAATGCTAGACTGTCATCAATTTCAGTTGGTTCTACTAGTTCTTTCTTAATCTTTGGTCTATTCTTATCCTTAACATTATGAACCATAGAAATATCCATCTTATCAACTGATCAAAGATCAAAAAATACCTCAACTTTGCAAATCTAGGGTTTTGGTATGATCGTCGCTGCAAACTGCTTCCAAACTTCTTCAAATCATCCTCAACTCACTTTTCTTCTTTCAAATCTCTTTTCAATCACTTTTTAATTATAATAACTTCAATTTTGACCTATAACACTTCACATTAACTCGATCTGACATCGCATTCATTCATTTTGCCGCTAAAACCTCAAAAAGTTGATTCTGCAAACTTGCAACCATAAAACTTTTTGCGACCTTGCAAAACACAATATTTTCTTTTGCGCACTTAATCATAGCATTAGTACAACATAATAAACCTATATCTAACTGTGCAAAACTTAACTCATTCAAATTCCTAATCTACACTAATCCTAAGTCCTAAACTACAGAAACTTACATAATTTAAGTACTTAAAGAAGGGTCAGGTAAAGATTCATCCTTACCATTGGTTACATTACCTTCTTGACTACTTTTAGTGCTGACTGTACCTCCTTGATTTGTGCCTTTATCAAATTTTACTTCATCTTTATTGCTATAGCAACCTTTCTCTTTGTTTCCTACATTTTCATTCCTTCTTACATTGTTCCTAGGGTTAGGTTATGATGATAACCTCCATTGTTCATTCTACAAAATCTTGCTGAGTGTCCAAACTTGTTGCATATCTGATAAATGATTCCATTGTTTCCAAATCTCTATCCTTGGTGGTTAATCTGTGACCTACAATTTCTAGCAATATGTCCTACTTTGTTGCATCTAAAACATACTACCACTTTTCTTCGATTCATTTCTTCAATAGATTTTTTATTTGCATTGTTAGTATTCCCAATCATTCTATCATAATTATTCAAAATTACTTTAGGTCTTCTACATTCGTTAGCTCTGTGTCCAAAACTATGAAAATTATAACAATGTCCATTAAAAGGTTTAAATTGCTTACCTATGCAATCTCTCTTCATGTGCCCAATAGTATTACAAGAAAAACATCTACCTTTAAATTCTCTTTGCATACCTTTAGAAGATTCTTTCTATTTTGATTCTTCTTTCTCTCTAGGTGGTTCTTCTTCCAATGTGTTCTCATCTAGCTTTATTCCCTCCACACTTTCAGATGTCTTCAGATCTAGCTTCTTACTTTCATGGTTTGTTCTAAACATACTATATCCAAATCCAGTCCTATCAAAGAATGGTTCTTCAAAAGAAATTTGTTTTTTAGTCTTATCACTTTTTGAATATAGCCTTTCAAGTTGTTTAGATTGAGTTAATTCACCTTTCACAATTTTATTATACTTCTCAAGTTCCACATACTGCACTTTTACTTTTTCAGATTCAGATGTTTCCTTTTCAAGTCTTGACCTCAGATCTTCATTCTCAATTTTCAATTTTTCATTATCAGATCTCAAATTTCCATCTTTCATACTAAGCTTCAGATTTACTATCTTCAACTCATGCTTAATGATCTCATTTTATTTTTCTAATTCATCACAATCTTCAACAAGCATATCAGATTTCTTTTCAGATTTCAGATCTTCAATCTTACCTTTTAATTTGTCAAAAGAATTCTTTGCATCCTCATATTTTCTTCTTAAGGAGTTTCTTTCATCATTAAGCATATCAATCTATTCAAGAGCTTCTTCAAGATTCTTCTGAAGTTGATCCATATCCATAGAGATCTTACTCAAGCTGTTAAGCTTTCCTTGAATGTTCCTTCTCTAAGTAACTGTGCTCTGATACCAATTGTTAGAAATAGGAAATACTAAGAGGGGGGGTGAATTAGTATTTCACAAAAATTTTCTTTTACCCACTTATGGATATAACAGATTACTTTAGTGCATACAAAGATTATCAAGATGATTAACAAACATAGCAGTAAATAGAAAGAACTCATAACACATCATATGTTCTTGAGGAAACCCTGGCCAAGGGAAAACCCC
The DNA here is from genome assembly GCA_027943335.1 of Chamaecyparis obtusa. Lineage (NCBI taxonomy): Eukaryota > Viridiplantae > Streptophyta > Pinopsida > Cupressales > Cupressaceae > Chamaecyparis > Chamaecyparis obtusa. The sequence continues at coordinate 22,405 of BSBK01013519.1, read as the reverse complement.
GGTGGGGATGGTACCCACAAATATCACTAATCAAAAGTATCTTGTTAGGGATATTGGACCCTATTAGGAGTCAATTTACAATATATAGTAGATCTATCCTGGTTAAAGGACTTTAGGCCTTGTTAGAAGCCTTAACCCTGTTAGGAGTTAGATTACAAAACTTGATCACCAGCTGAGCTCACTGCCCAAATAGGTAATACAAAATGTTTCTGACTATAATATGGTACTGCTTACAACTTCACATCAATATCCTTTAATGCTATCACAATATACAACTATCGCAAGTTATCTTTCTTTCTTTTTACATATCACTTCTATATTTCATTACATTTCAAGTATGCCTAATATATGAGTTATTAAAGCTAATAAATTTACATTGTCAGCTTCCAAAATATTTATCCAAGAGTAAACATCTAGGATGTTGTCCCTTCATAATGTTAAGTCATTATTTTGACAAGCAAAAATAATCCCTTAACTCTTTCACTAATACTGTCTCCAAAACTATTTTGTCTGCAAAAACTATCTTCGGTAAACTTTGAATAAATTTGTCTGTATTGCTCCAAACTTTATGTGCACTGAGATGGGGTATCCTCATACTCTATAGAAGCTTTAGTTGACTATGCAAAGAAAAATATTTCTCCAGTGGACGTTGCCAACTAAATCTTCATCAGGTGCTTTGTCAGGATCACTGTATCCATACTTAGACAATTTCTTTCTTCAACTTGCCATACTTGCATTCTAGATTATATGCTCTCAAAAGAGATCATATGTTGCCATAATGAAAACATCTATGCATCCACATTAGCCAAATTGCCAACATGACCAATTCATCAAAAGTGATGAATTCAAGAGTTTTCTTATCTGGAATAAGTAGCAAGAAGTAGCCAAGGCCATGCCTAAATGGGTGGAACCTAGTGAAGAGACTTTGAGGGCTCTAGCCTCATATGATCCTAGCCTTGATCCTATAAAAATGGATGAAGCAAGAGAGATGGTCAGAGCAAGTGGAATGCTATTAACTCTGGGGTGGGATCTAACTTCTACCTTTATCATAGATCAAATAAGGAAGCAACCATAGGGCAGTCTGTCCTATGAAGTTCATATTGGGGATATGATCAGAGGAAGTGGATATGACCCTAGGAACCAGGCTATTGCAATGTGGTCAATTTCTCCTAAGACCAAAAAGCCATCTTTGTTGAGTCTAGAAGACTGTATGGAGGGGAATAAGATTATCTGGACTATACAAAATACTATTGATCTTGAGGTTTCCAAGGTAGTAACTCATTCGGCTAACTTGATTGAAGCCAAGTTGGTTCAGTTGTCAGAGAGATATTCCAAGTTATTTGAAAATGCAAGCTTAGTGGCTAAGGATAAAGATTTGAAGATGATGAAAATCAAATAGCTAGAAGATGAGTTGGCAAAGATGCAAATTAGGCTTGAAGAAGCCTCAAAGGTATTTCCTCCCCTTCCTCTACAAGTTGAGGCCCCTCCTCAGCCAGATGTAGAAGTTATTGATAAACATGATGATGATTTGGAGAAGGTAAAACTGGATGCATCTCTGGACACTATAGTGAGAATTGTGCAATATAGACAGGGTAAAATAAAGGAAATAATGGAGTCAATCCATAAATTAGTTAGTCTATTACACCAGGCCAATGGAAAAGTGAATTAATCTTTCATCACTTTGGAGCCACTTTATAGTGTATGGTCAGGAAGGAGCTCATTGTTTGATAAGTTGGATGATTTGTAAGAATATAGGTCTGACATTCCTAAGGTAGCAACTGAAGTTTATGAAAAGATTGGATTGGTAAGTGTTGTATCCAGTTTCTTTAAAGGTAAGTCTAACTAGATAAAGGCCAAGTTAGCTATGTTTGACAAGAATTACAGCAAGTACTTGCCTTCTATGTATGATGATAGTGGAAGTGTGGTCAATTTGAAAGAATGGATGGTGTCAATGGATCAACTAGTAATTAAACAAGATGTTTTCCTTGGTAGTGACAATGCTTTAGATTTGGAAAGATGCAACAATATAATTGATAGTTTATTTAAGATTGAAAGTGATTGCATAAAATTTGCAGTGGACGCTAAGAATATAACTAATTCCATGTGGGATCAGTAGATTAAGTCACTACAGGAGTTGCAGGCCTACAATTCACCATCTAATGATGATGTGGCAGCATGGGGCCAATTGACAAAAAAGAAGAAGAAGAAGCCAGCTACTCAGACTATAGAAGAGGAAGAAGAATAGAGTGCACATGGCACCTGCTCTAGAATTCAAGGGAGAGCATGTAATACCTCTCCTATGGTGATACTTAGACTTTTCTGATTTGGAAATTTTATGGTCAAGACTATACATTTACATTTATGTTTTGTGGATGATGACATGATGAATATGCTCATTTATGGTTAGTAATTACATGTCTATGAGATTAGAAGATTATCTATTTTTATATGGATCTAACCCAATTATTTGAATCTAACCACTATCATGATGTTTTATGTTTCATGGATGTGTCTGATGTGTTTTTCATGACTCCAGGATGAAGTCGTAGTTACTCACTTAGTTGAGGTCCACACGATGTATCGATCCTGGTCATCTTCTTGCATATATCTGATTTGTATCTCCATATGTATATATATGTATCTCTTCTTGGTGATGCAGGATTGCAGGTACCGGGTGTCATCTCCACCTGGCTTCACAGGTCTGAGCGATCCCTCAAAATCCTCGATCGTTGTTGTTATTACAGAGGTATCACCAGGTCCACAAGAAGAAACTTCACCTTTGATCCTTTTATCCTTAGGTGGGAAGTGTCGAGTCAATCCCTTGTGTAAATGTCTTATGTGGTTTTGTAGTTGATGGAATTGTGGATCTTGTAGCTAGTTCTTGCCTTCGTGATATGTTCAATTCTGTTGGTAGATCATGGATGTAGATTATTGTTCATTTGAGGGTATGATTTAGTAACGTATCTCATTAGGAGCGATTTTGAGTGCAATTAAATCATGTGGTTTTAATACCCATGATAAGGATTAATTTTATGGTATTTTAATGTCTAAGGAAATATTAATAATAAAAGGTTTTAAATAATAGTGGTAAAATTCTAACCTATGTTAGTGGCTACTTAATATATGCATATATATTTTAGAATGAGGATTAAGGTATGAATAAACAATATAGTTTATAATGATGTTATTCTAATGTTTAACATTAATAATAATGTACCTTATTTATGGTATTATTTTATAATACTAATAACGACAAAGAGTCTATAGCAATAAAAATAATAATATGTTTTATAATAATAATATTATGCTTGTAATAATATTTATAATAATAATAATATATGTACACATAGGCATATGGGTGCACACATATGCATATGCATACATATATTTATATATAATTATTAACATGTAATTATTTATTATATTAATAAATAATTAGATCAATTAGCGGTATGGTAAATAGGATTATCCTATTACCATAGTTAAATAATTTAATAAATTGTTTTAAGATTATAATATTTATTTTAATATCCTTAAATTTAGGGACTTAGATTATAGTCTATTTATCCCTTTTCGGGAATGAGTTTTCAAAACCATCTCTTTAACGGATGGATAGTTGAGATGGTTGCACCAGTTGGATTACCTGTGCAACCACCTCCTCCATCCTATTTACAGGAAAGATTTCCTGTGTAAAAGGAGTTGGGAGAAGACTTGATTGGGAGAAGAGGATTATTATTATTGTGGTAGAAAATTTATCCTGTGAGTTTGGCATTTGGATTGTTACGGGTAGAGGCTGGAAGATTGCAAGCAAAGGGATTCAAAGGAGTGTTGGAAACATTGGAGAGGGTTTGATCTTCCTTCTTCTCCAACTGGTCTTCGTAGGGCTCTAGGTTGGAATCCATCCTGAGAAGTAGATGTATTTTGTAGAATGAATGTAAAATCTAGATTTCTGGAAAAGTTTTCTGTATATTGTGCTATGGTTGCAAAATATATATATATATATATATATGCATTATTGTAGGATTATTATCTTGTGTATATGAATGATCTATTACTCGATGAGATTATGATTGTTTACCTTTTTGTTTAGAATCGAAAACTATATATATATATATATATATATATATATATATATATATATATATATATATATATATATATATATATATATATATATATATATGTTTTATTTTCTATGTATTTGAAATGTGTTTGTGGAAAGTTATTTTACGAATGTTTGTATGTTCACTATGGTGAAACCTCCCTAGGAGGGTAGAAGTGGTTTTGATCTGGTAGGGTAGTGTATTTTACTGTCATTGGATGTGTTATGAATGCTTCCAGATTTTAGAACTTTTGTTGCAACCTTACTGTTTCATGTCTATGTATGTGCCATCTTTCTTTTCCCAGAATAAGAATATATTTGTTAGATATATAGGGAGGATTGATGGGCTGTTTCTAAAGGGAAACTGGGATATCTCAAATGGGTCGTGCTCATTTTAGGCAACCTTAGTCCCCATAATGCCTAGTTTTAACCGCAAGACAAAGTTGACAGTCGTTGTCTGTAGTTCCAGTCAGCTCAGTGTGTTAACCGAGTTAGGTCGGTAATGTGTCAACTGAGTTAGGTCGGTAATGTGTCAACTAAGTCAGGTCGGTAATGTGTTAACCGAGTTAGGTCGGTAATGTGTTAACCGAGTTAGGTCGGTAATGTGTTAACCGAGTTAGGTCGGCAATGTGTCAACCGAGTTAGGTCGGTAATATGTCAACCGAGTTAGGTCGGTAATGTGTCAACTGAGGTAGGTTGGTAGTGTGTTAATCGAGCTAGGTCGATAGTGTGCTAACCAAGTCAGGTCAGTTTAGTGTTAACCGAGCCAGGTCGGTAGTGTGTCAACCGAGCAATACTGTGTCAACCGACCAGTCTAGTATAAATCGAGGAAAATAGGATTCAGACTTTATACAATTATTAGGTACCCTTTGAATCCATTGGAATAGGTTTTAGGTTCCTAGGATTTAAGTTGTAACTTTTAAATTTTAGATTTTTAATTAAATCAGACTTAGTCAATTTTCAGGATTAGCCAGGTTTTAGGTATAGAAAGAAATTTTGTATAAACCTGAAGATTGTTCATTCCTTGTTTAGTGGAGATTATTTTTAGTACATTTAGATGCCTTTATTGAGATAGAATGTTTGCAAGGAGCAGTTTAGGGTTTAGAGTCTTCTAAGAGGATCAAGACATTTTAAACATTCTTTAACGTACCTAATTTCTCTAAACATACATAACTATCCTATTATTTCCAATTCTTTGTAGTAGTTTTCAAATGTGTTTACAATGTGCTTCTACTATGTGTATGATGTAATTGTGATGTATGGGTTGAGGGTAAAAAACCTAACGACACCTAGTGAGTGGCTCTCAGTGCGGGGCCGGGGCCCTAAAGTGGCTAGAACCAGGATAACCGACTGAATAGTTATTTAACAAGTGAAAATTTAATTAAACTAATGGGAATGGGTTAAAACATTAAAAAGATTAAATGTGCCTCACCCATGCCATTAGTGCTAGTAAAGGCTATGGATGGGAGTGGGAGAAGGTACCTATGCATAGGTACGATCGAATGACACTTGTCTGTATGAAAGGCATTCAATCCCGCATGTGCCTACTTGGGGGCCGGGGTCCAAAGTGGCTAGTACCAGGACAACCCAAGGGGTGAGGGCTATGTGATGACACTCACTTAGGTTGTTGCTTAGAGTTTCTACCCAAGCCTTAGAACCTTTTGGGAAAGATCTATACTTTGACTCTCTTTTCATTTGCTATTTTGGGAAAGATTACCCAACCCTAGGTTTGGCCTAGCTATTCCTTCTTTGTGGACCTTGGTGTTTATCTCCTAGCACGGGGGAGTGGGCCTTATAGGTATCCATGTGATTGGGTGGTAAACATTTTTATCAAGGTATCTTTTGCAGATACAGTGCTTGAAGATTCATGCATGCTTATGTACCAATTATGAAGAATGAAGGCCTTGTGATTATATTTCATGTTGCATAATCTTGTTACCTCTTATGAGGAGTTGAATGCAATGTAATTAATAATGTATTTCAAAATGATGTAATTGGAATGGGTAGACTTAGGAAGAAGGGAAAAGGGAAATGTGAACTTTATGTTTAAGATGTATGTTGGAAAGGAAAAGGATTTTGTAACATTCCAAATTATGTAACATGCTTTCATTATTGTTGTTTAAGTGAAGCTATTGAAAAGCCAAATGTAATATATTTTAATGTATTAAATGAGTTGGATAAATTTTATAAGTTACATTGTTCATAAAGGATACTTAGGAATATAGATGATTTTTAAATGGAAAGTTGAAATGAAAATATTTTGTATTTCTTAAAGATATGATGTAGTTTGCTTTGAGAAATAAATCTTGTTGTTAGTTTACATAATGGATTTGAATGAATCATGCATTTAAATGAAAAGGGAACCTTGGAAGGAATCTAAGTTTAAGTTTTGATTACATAACTCTTTTCAAAGTTCAAAATTTTTCATAAATTTTTACTTAGGTTTTCTTTTGTTAAGAGAATCTTTGTTCTCTTCCCTGGTTCCCTTGCGGGGCATGACAGAGCATGTTTCAAACAAAGGATGATGTAAGCTAGCTAGATGGCCGTCATCATTCATGTAACAAATTTAGCAACTGCTCTAAAAAATCTTTAGATGAAGGTGCCACCTGCAAAGTTGTTAAGAAGTTGAGAATTGCATTTTGTTGTTTTGATCAAGTATCTTTCAGTTTGTAGTTTTGTTTTTAGTGCAAGATCTTTTCCTAGCCATCTGAAGCTTTTTGCATCCTTTCGAGGATTCCAAGATGGTTGTGGGTATATATAGCAAGTTTATGCTATTTTGTAGAGGTGGAGACATTTTGTAAAGAAGTTCTAAGATATAGAACCTTGTTTTCTTTGAAGTCAAGAGAATATTGTATTAACACTTTTTGATTATTAATACAAAGATTTCAGAACTCAGTTACTACTACTTGTTGTCTTTGTGTATGGATACTTTAGTTTTCTTATGCATTTAAATTGTAAGGCTTTTTCAATGCATTGTTCACAAGGTGAATATAGGGGTTAAACTTAAGTTTCTTTCAAGGGAAGAGTAAAATATTAAGGATGGTCTCTGTGAATTAATGGTCCATGTGTGAATTTGATAATAGTTATAGGAATTAGAATGGGATGTTAGGCATGCCATTTGGGTTCTCATTATATTTGTCTTGATATATTTTTGTGAAGATAGGGTTTGACTCTGATGCCCAAGTAGATAAGGCACTGGTTTGAGATACATTTCCATCTGTTGCCACCAGAAAATATAAACAAATGATTCATTTTACTTTCTTTGCATGATCTTTATCTAAATCATTCTATGATAAATTCATGGATGTATATTGTAATGCTTTACAGAAGCACTAAACGAGGTTAGCCTTCCTTGAGTTTGACTCTTAAAAAGAAGAAGGATGAATGTCCTTAAACCATTGTTCCATGTTGTTGCTTTCATAATTTTCATCATATTGTTATGTATCAGAATACTTTGGGCTATACTAAGAGTTGTAATGTCTTATTGAGTTGATTTTGAAAGGGAAAACATAATAGTGAAGGAGCTAATTCACAATTCAAAGCTCATTCAAACAGTGAATTGTTATAGGTAAACCCACCTGAGTTTTCACACTCGAAGTGAAGAAGGTTTTACAACCTTAGTACCTTAGTGCTTGCATTTCGCTAGATGCATCTATTGGGACTACAAGAGTTTATGAATTTTTAATCATCTACAAATTTGAGCACTAACAAGGCTCATCTGATTTCCATGCATGATGACTCATGCTTGGAAATATATGAATTATGTGGAAGAAAATGTAGTACCAGGGACCCAAATCTAAATGCATTTTCTTTGTCAGCCTTAATTCTCCTTAGATTCTTGAACAACTGTAGTCTAAGTACCTCAGATATGTCATAATTCTAATTCTCTGTGATCATCTTATAGGCTATGTGGATAATACCTACTGACATAGAGTTTATCTTGCTACTATAGTGCATCTTGTAGAAAAGAATCATGGAAACAAATCTCACATCCTTCTTCTCAATATCTTTGATTATCATCACATGCTTGTTCCACTTTTATCCAATCAAGGTTTCAAAATCTTTCTTTGTATTATTCATCATAGTAGGTATTTTACCAACATTGTGAAGTCTAGTTACCAAATGAATGAGTTCCTTGGTAATCTTTATTGGTTTGTCTCCAATCTAGAAGAATTGATCATGAATTATATGCAGCACTATCTTAATCCATTCAAGTTCATCAAACTCACAAATCTCTATCATCTGTACTATATTTAGGTTTTCCATCTTTGTGAAATTATGTTTTAGTGATCCATCATATTTTAGCTAGTTCAATTTCTGTGTATCTCAATGTCTCCTATAGTCTCCAACTTACAATGATTATCTACCCTAATATATTATACATATAATACACTATGTGGTGTTAGTGAGGACACACCCTCAAGGTCATCTTCCATATATTTAAATGGATATTTCTTAAATTTATATATATTCCTATCCTTTACATCAAAGATCATAGGTACATCCATGTTTTCAAACTACTAAAAATGAAAATCAAGCTTGTGAGAAAATTCCATGTTTTCAAACTGCTAAAAATGAAAATCAAGCTCATGAGAAAATTTAAATACCTTCTTCACCAAACTAGGGTTAAGACTTATGCAATTGCTAAAACTGCCCAATCTACTCCAATATTTCTCTCTTCTCTTTCAAACTTGCTCAAAAAGTGATCAAGTATGCTCATTTATAGTTTGCAAGATGTTTTTGACACATTTCCAAATGCACTCCAAAAAGCTATTACAAGGTGAGTCATCTGTGAAAATAATGGCGATCAATTTGGGTAAACTTTGAGACTTCATTATCATGAATTTTGTTAATATCATTTAGAACAATAGAGAGGGGGGCTGAATCAGTTGTTCTCAGGTCTAGATATATAAAACAAACTTTAAAACTCCTCAAAAAATCAGATCCAATAACCAACAGCTACTCAATCATTACTGATTGCATAACAGAAACATATAACAGTGCAGTCCACTCATCCAATAGTATCTAACTTGTAAAACATAGATATGTTCAAACCAACACATTCACACAAGTATCAAAACCAGGATTTACAGTGGAAACCCAATTTGGAAAAAACCACTTTGTAACATGTTACTATTATGTTCACTCCTTTGAAGTGAGCTCGGTGAAAATCCAACCTTGTCAAAGGTTACAAGCACACTATTAGGTGTGACCTGGTTAAAGGATTTAAACCACTTTGTTAAAAGTGGGCCTTGTTATATGACTTACATACTCTCCATTAGAATGCAACCTTGTTCAAAGGATTTATACAAATGACTATTAGGTCAACCTCTGTTAAAAGGATTTTGACTGATACAATGGTTAGAAAGTAACAGTAGTATTGATCTAAAAAACATACAACTCACTTTGCAAATATCAGATCCAATTCCATATATATGTTGGCTTACTAACTATGAACCTTTACCATCACCATCATTGATTTTCTTGGAACTCTCTTCAAGCAATTACAAAACTTCTCCATCAGCCTTCTCTGCTTGTATAGTCAGTAACATCAACAATACTTCCAGCATCCTCTCTTCTGTTAACCTCAAGCTTAGGTTCCCTTAATACTTCCTTGATTAGGTCAATACATCTTTTGTTGTTTAATCTATTTCATAGACCTTAGGGTTAGGTCAGACTCATCAAATCCTTCCTACTTTATGTTCTTTAGCTATCCTTCTAGAAATATCTCAAATCTCTTAATAGATCTACAATAAAACATTTTATAGTGCATTAAATGCTTTCATACAATCAATAAATAAAGTCAGCACGTTTTACATAACCAAGAATTCAATGATGTCAGCTGGAAATCTAAATTCTTCCTCAAATGTAAATTACTGACACTTGGTTAATATAGTGTTTAACTCCTCAGTCTTTGTTAGAAAGATCGGTCACCTCAAAAATTGTTTCCTCGGCTAATACTATCTTCCTCAGGAATTAACTGATGTTCGGTCAACACTAAATTTACTCAGCATATACTAGCTTGGTTGACACTAACATCACTCAGCTTAAACTAGATTTCTTCACTTTTTCTTGTTTAAGCCTACCATTTTACTCTTCATTCTTACTTAGATAAACAATACATTATCTTATCATTGTTCCACATAATTAAGTACTGATTGAAATATCAAGATAACTCAACCTTTCCTTAGGTGCTATTATTACCAACCTTGCCTTTCCCCTTAGCGAAAATTGAATAGATATAGTACTTTCTTAAATAGAAATAGTCTTACTAGTTAAGGTTTGAAATCAATGACAATACAACAATGTCTTCAATTCTAGTTTCCAAAAATCTCCCTCTTTGGCATTGATGGCAACACCATATTAAAATCACATGAATTATGAACCAATCCAAAACTTATTTGTCCATCAGAAATATTTATAATATCCTTAGCTTCATTCTGATATAGAATAAATTAGCCAAGCTTGTATGACCTGTTGGAAATATAGATGGAGTAACTAAGAGGGGGGGTGAATTAGTTAACCACAAAAATATTACCACAGATCCCTTAGATGTCTTATTAATTCATTTACTACTGTTACTCAGTAAACATACAAAGAAATGTTGAAACTCTATTATTGCAGAGAGTATTAATTATAACTTTTCTTAAGTATTCATCAGTGATTAATATGCATACATAAAGAAAATAACATGAACACAAGAGACACCAGATTTAACATGGAAACCCAATATGGGAAAAACCACCAATGTAACTAGTTACTATTTTTCACTCTTCTAAAGTGAGCCCTGTTAGGAGCCAACCCAATTAAAGGTTACAAAACACATTGTTAGGTGTGACCTTGTTAGAGGATTTAATCACCATGTTAGGAGTGGCCTTGTAAGAGGTCTTAGAAACAATTCAATAGAACTGTCACCTTGTTAGAGGATTTACAAAATGGCTATTAAACCAACTCTGTTAAGAGATTTTGAAATCACTGCTACAATGGTAAGAAAGTAACAATGAAATGACCTAAATAATGATGCAATTGATTTGCTGATTATAGATCTATGTTCTACTTCACTAGATCTTTCTTGATCAAATATATCTCTACTACTCCTCAAGGCTATCTAACCATCCTTCAAAATTCCCTCACACTTTCCTTCAAAATGATTTGCATGTTCGCTCATCCATACACTCTTCCTCTTTCACACTTGTCCACACTTTCACTCTTTTCCACTTGCACATGTTTAATTCATAACTTGACCTTCTATATATACCATTTGGATTGTCCATTCAGATTGTCAAGTTGGCACTAATAATCATTACAAACATTACTAATCATTACCACAGTCAGCTAAATAAACAAACTTTATTCCTCAAAAAAAAAATTCTTTACTAGGCCGACCTTTCTCGATAAACACTAATCCTGAAAAGATTTCCTTTGGTGACTGAGTGAACTTGGTTACCACTACAAATTCTGCAACATCCTTTGAAAACTGAGAGATCTTGATAAACACAGAAAACCACCTTGCTAACTGACTGAGCTCGGTAAACACTAAGAATCGCTTAGTTGACCGACTGAGCTCGGTAATCACTAGGAACTGCTTTGCTGACCGACTGAGCTCAGTAATCACTAGGAACTACTTTTCTAACCAACTAATCATGATAATTGATATGACATTTGTGTGACATCAAAGACAACACATAATTAATCCAACAATCTCCTTCAGACAATTGTATCCAACAATCTCCCTCTTTGGCATTGATGGCGACACAACATGTCATAGCACAATTAAATTTCATAGAAAACATAGAGTAAGGAACATATCCTTAGCTTCATTCTGATTCTCATTTATGAGAACTCCCTCTATCAGAAAACATCTCAAATTCTCCAAGAAAACTCTCCCTCTTAGAAATCTTAAGAAATTTCTTGAAAGATGACAGTAAACTCTCCCTCTTTTACAACACATGCCAAAGACAACACATATCAGGTGAATAGCAATGTACCTTGAGTACTGATTCATATCCAATGATTCCTTGACTAAGCTGCATCAACTAACTGATCTTCAGTATGCTCTGGTTGATGCATCACTAAAACTTTATTTAGTGAGCCTCAAATAGGGGAATGACCCCTAACTTACCTCTTAGATATAAGAATGCATCCTTAGGTAGTGGTTTGGTGAATATATCACAATCTATTCTTTTGTATGAATATATTCCAATCTGATTTCCTTGTCCTGCACCAATTCTCTGACAAAGTGATATTTTATAGCAATGTGCTTGGTTTTGGAATGCATTACTGGATTCTTTGAAATATTTATTGCACTTGTATTATCACAAAATATAACAACTAGTTCTTTGATCTCAACCTTTATGCCTTCCAATAACTATTTAAACCAAACAATATTAGAGTAGTTTACTGCTGCAGCAACATATTTTGCTTCTGTTGTGGATTGGGATGTGCAATTTTTCTTTTTACCGGTCCAAGATACCAACCTCTTGCCAAGAAAGAATGCTCCACCACTTGTACTCTTTCTGTCATCAATGTTTCCTGCCCAATCAACATCAGTAAACACTTTTAAGTCTAGATTGCCTCCAAATTTATACCACAAGCCATAATCTTCAGTTCCTTTCAAGTATCTCAATATTCTTTTGATTGCCATCATATGATTTTCTTTGGGTTTTGCTGAGAATCTTGCTACTATACCAATTGCTAAGGCAATATCAGGCCTTGTATGAACTACATACTATAATTTTCCAATCATTGATCTGCATAAGGTCTGATCTACTTCTTTTGAATCATCATCTTTGGTAAGTTTCAATCTAGTACACATGGGAGTACCAACTAGTTTTGCATCTTCCATACCAAAATTCTTAAGTATTTCCTTGATGTATTTAGATTGAGTAATGTAGATACCATTCTTGCTCTGTTGAATCTGAAGACCAACAAAGAACTTTATTTGACCAAACATAGACATTTCAAATTCTTTGTTCATTTTCTCTAAAAATTCTATGCATTGATCATCATTACCTATAAATAGAGTATCATCCACAAATATTTCTGCCAAAACAATTTTTTTATCTAGTCCTTCCTTGATGTACAAACTACTATTATCATTAGCTCTTTTAAAACCAATCTGAATAAGATAGTTATGTAATCTTTCATACCATGCTCTAGGGGCTTGTTTCAGACCATACAATGCTTTGTGTAACTTGCAGACCATATTCCTTTTGTCTAGATCAATAAAGCCTTCAGGTTGCTCAATGTAGACTTCTTCATCAAGAATACCATTGAGAAATGCAGATTTTACATCCATATGATATACCTTAAATCCTTTATGTGCTGCATATGTAAGTATAGTTCTTACACCTTCTAATCTTGCAACAAGAGAAAAAGTCTCACCATAATCTATGCCCTCTTCTTGAGAATATCCTTTACACACCAATCTAGCTTTGTTTCTTGATAATTGACCATCTTCATTCAACTTATTCTTGAATACCTATTTTGTTCCAATTACATTTTTATCTTTAGGCCTAGGTACAAGAGTCCATGTTTTGTTCTTCTCTATTTGTTTTATTTCTTCATTAGTAGCCTCAATCCAACTTTCATTTTCCAATGCATCTTTGACATTTCTAGGTTCAAAATCAGCAAGTAAACATGTACCTTTTAGTTTACTTCTTGTCATAGTACCTTCTGATTTGTTTCCAATAATCTGATCTGGTTTATGATGCCTCCTAACATATTTGGCCAATATAGGTTCCTTGCCTCTTGAATGAGTTACATTGTAATCTTCTTGAATTTCATCTTCAAGTTCTAGTTGCTCATGCTTGGTAGATATTGGCTCAGTAGCTTCAGACTAAGACTCAGGTCCTTGTGACTCAGTTTGAACTTCTTCTTGTGACTCAATTTGAACTTCTTCTTGTGACTCAGTTTGAACTTCTTCTTGTGACTCGATTTGAACTTCTTCTTGTGACTCGGTTACTATACTAGGCTCGGTAGATGCAGTCTCCTTATTGACAGATGTGTCTGGTAATGTATCAGGTTCAATGTAAACAAATCTCCTATAATCCTTCGGTTCCTTTTTGCTTTCTTCTTCAGTCTTTTCTGCAAACTCATCAACTTTCACATGTGCACTTTCTATGATTTTGTGAGTAGACAAATTCAAACATCTATATGCCTTACTCTTGCAAGAATATCCCAAGAATATTCCTTCATCACTTTTGACATGAAATTTTCCTTTTCTAGATTCTTTTAAGATGTAACACTTACTACCAAATACTTTCAAGTAACTTACATTGGGTTTATAGCCATATCATAACTCATAAGGAGTTTTGAAAGTGTCTTTCTTCAACTGTACTTGGTTTAAGGTATGAACTATAGTGCTGATAGCTTCCTTCCAGTATTTCATAGCAATGTTCTTTTCAATCATTAGAGTCCTTGCACAATCCATGATAGATCTATTCCTCCTTTCAGCTATTCCATTCTACTCAAGAGTTCTTGGTGCTGATACCTGTCTTTTGATTCCTCTTTCAATGAAAAAATTATTGAATTCATGGGAGATGAATTCACCACCTCTGTCTAATCTCAAGAACTTCATTCTTTTCCCTATTTCCTTTTCTACTCTTGCCAAATACCATTTGAATTTCTCAAATGCTTCTAACTTTTCTCTTAGATACATAATAGTCATCATTCTAGAGTAGTCATCAAAAAAGAGAATAAAGAATTTTTCTCCAGTATAGCTCTCAATTCCAATAGGTCCACATAAATCAGTATGCGCAATTTCCAAAATATCTTCAGACTGATAGTTTTTACTTTTAAAACTAGTCTTTCCCATTTTACCAATCTGACAATTCTTACATAGACCAATATCAGGTTTCTTCAAAGTAGGAATAAAACAATAGAAAAATTTACATGACATAACCTTTTGTGCCTGAACCAACTTTCTTCAATTTGAGCAATAAAACATGAGCATTCACCAAGATCAAGATAAAACAAGTTACCTTTGGTTTGTTTGCCTGATCCAATCAGTTTTCCCTTGTCATCCAGCAGTCTTGCTTTGCCATGCATGAATTCAACCTTGAATCTAATGTTGATTAGTTGTGCTACACTTAGAAGATTATGCTTTAGTCCTTCAACCCAATATGCATTATCACATATAAGTTCTTTGGTTAATGAGATTCACCCTCTTCCTTTTATGCAACAAGGTTCATTGTTTACAAACCTTACATTACCACCATCATAGTCTTCAATGTGTTCAAACTTTGTTCTGTCACCAGTCATATGATGTGAACATCCACTGTCTATGATCCATGTATCATTTTTACTTACATGAGAGAGAAGTACCATCTTATTTTCATCATCATCAGATTCATCTTTTATAGCAATGTAGACAATTTCATCTTCACTGTTATCAGAATCCTTGGCCATAAAACATGTTTTCTTACCTTTATCCTTGAATGATTTGAAATTCTTCCTGCCATTGTACTTGTGGCCTTTCTTCTCATCCTTGCTTTTCTTGTTTGGGCACCTAGCTGCAATATGACCAATTTCTTCACATGAAAAATAGATTAAGGGAGTTTTACCTTTGTATTTACCTCTGCGTCTAGTATATTTCTTTGCAAGTAATGCTTCAATAACTTCAAGATCACTATTAGAACTTCCTTCTGATTCTTCTTCACTCTCTGACTAGATGTCCTTAATTTTATTTCCCTTCTTAAGTGAAAGTTTGGCCTCAAATGCTGATTCAATATTTTTGGAAGTTGGAACATAGTTGTCATAGTTATCCAACTCAAAGGCTGTCAATCTTCCCACTAAGATATCCAAAGTTATATTGTGATTTTCTTCACATCTTCTTTCTTGAATAGCATATACTCTTATTGCATAGATAGGGAGTAATGTTCTGAGAACCTTACTTATAATAGTTTCATCCTCAATTTTTCCTCCAAAAGCTTTGATTGCACTAACACTTGCCTTGATCCTTTCAACATATTTTGCAATGTTTTCATCTGATCAAACTGTCCTCTTAGGCTTTCTGCTTTGGCTCTCTTCACATTGTCATCACCACCATAAATTTTCTTTAGCTTGTTCCACATTGCATAAGCAATTGTATAGTCTTTGATCTCATCAAATTCTTCATAGCTGAGAGTTGATGCAATGTCTATCATCATGGTGTTATGGCTCTTTTTCTCTGCAATGTCTTCAACAGTTAATGTGCCAGTAGGAGCTATATATTCTCCATCAAGATATTTGCATCTTGAATCACCAATGGAAGCCAGATGAAGTCTCATGAGTCCTTTCCATGCTGAAAAGTTATCTCTGTTAAGCCTTGGAATTTCTCTCTTGTAAGACATCCTAATTTTTTGCTTAGGTCCTTGAAACCCTTCCTACAAGCACCAAAGGCTCTGATACCAATTGTTGGAAATATAGATGGAGTAACTAAGAGGGGGGGGGGTGAATTAGTTAACCACAAAAATATTACCATAGATCCCTTAGATGCCTTATTAATTCATTTACTACTGTTACTTGGTAAACATACAGAGAAATGTTGAAACTCGGTTATTGCAGAGAGTATTAATTATAATTGTTCTTAAGTATTCATCAGTGATTAACATGCATGCATAAAGAAAATAACATGAACACAAGAGACACTAGATTTAACGTGGAAACCCAATATGGGAAAAACCGCCAATGTAACTAGTTACTATTTTTCACTCTTCTGAAGTGAGCCCTATTAGGAGCCAACCCGATTAAAGGTTACAAAACACATTGTTAGGTGTGACCTTGTTAGAGGATTTAATCACCCTGTTAGGAGTGGCCTTGTAAGAGGTCTTAGAAACAATTCAATAGAACTATCACCTTGTTAGAGTATTTACAAAATGGCTATTAAACCAACTCTGTTAACAGATTTTGAAATCATTGCTACAATGGTAAGAAAGTAACAATGAAATGACTTGAATAATGATGCAATTGATTTTTTGATTATAGATCTCTATTCTACTTCACTAGATCCTTCCTGATCAAATATATATCTACTGCTGCTCAAGGATATCTAACCACCCTTTAAAATTCCCTCACACTTTCCTTCAAAATGATTTGCATGTTCACTCATCCATACACTCTTCCTCTTTCACACTTGTCCACACTTTCACTCTTTTCCACTTGCACATGTTTAATTCACAACTTGACCTTCTATATATACCATTCAGATTGTCCATTCAGATTGTCAAGTTGGCACTAATAATCATTACAAACATTACTAATCATTACCACAGTCAGCTAAATAAACAAACTTTATTCCTCAAAAAAAAATTCTTTACTGGGCCGACCTTGCTCGATAAACACTAATCCTAAAAAGATTTCCTTTGGTGACCGAGTGAACTCGGTTACCATAGAAAATTTTGCAACATCCTTTGAAGACTGAGAGATCTCGGTAACACAAAAAACTACCTTGCTGACTGACTGAGCTTGGTAAACACTGAGAATCGCTTAGCTGACTGACTAAGCTTGGTAATCACTGGGAACTACTTTGTTGACTGACTGAGCTCGGTAATCACTGGGAACTACTTTTCTGATTGACTGAGCATGATAATTGACATGACATTTATGTGACATCAAAGAAAACACATAATTAATCCAAACATCTCCTTCAGACAATTGTATCCAACATGACCATGCACTGAATCTCTCCCTCTTACTTGATCTTCCATGAAAATTTCATTTTGTGTATTCATCTATGATCATCTCCCTCTTTGAAAAAAATGCCAAAGTAGCAACTAAAACATACATCCTGATGATGTAGATATCATCTTTTCAGTTCAGTAACAGTATTTCTCCCTCTATCTTCTTTTCTTATGACTGATTCTTGGCATTGCTATACTTTTCACAACTCTAGGCTGCTCCTAAAGTGTGACCTATCTCTGCATCAACTTGTTAGATACTCTTTGCAATACATTTGATGCAGTGCTCCTAGCTTGACTAGGCAGCCTTAGTTAGGGGAAGGACCCCTAATTGACCTCTTAGATAATCATGGGCTTCTTTAGGTAAAGCTTTAGTGAATATGTCTCCTAGTTGTTCCTTTGTATTCACATATTCCATTCAGACCTCTTTATCATTTACCAGTTCTCTCAAGTAATGATACTTGATTGCAATGTGTTGGTTTGAACATTTCTATGTTTTACAAGTTAGATACTATTGGATAAGTGGACTGCACTATTATATGTTTCTGTTATGCAATCAATAATGATCTAGTAGCTGTTGGTTATTGGATCTGATTTGTTGAAGAGTTTTAAAGTTTGTTTTATACATCTAGACTTGAGAACAAATGATTCACCCCCCCCTCTCTGTTGTTCTAAATCATATTAAAAATTGGTATCAGAGCTAGGTTTTATAGTGGAAACCCAATTTTGGAAAAACCACTTTGTAACATGTTATTATTATGTTCACTTTTTTGAAGTGAGCTCAGTGAAAAGACAACCCTATCAAAGGTTACAAATACACTGTCAGGTGTGACTTGGTTAAAGGATTTAAACCACTCTGTTAAAAGTGTGCCTTGTTATAGGACTGACATACACTCCATTAGAATGCAACCTTGTTCAAAGGATTTATACAAATGACACTTAGGTCAATCTCTCTTAAAAGGACTTTGACTGATACAATGGTTAGAAAGTAGCAATAGTACTGATATGAAAAACATACAAATCACTTTGCAAATATCAAATCCAATTCCATACATATGTTGGCTTACTAACTGTGAACCTTTACCATCACCATCATTGATCTGCTTAGAACTCTCTTCAAGCAATCACAACACTTCTCCTTCATCCTTCTCTTCTTGTATAGTCAGTAACATCAACAATACTTCCAGCATCCTCTCTTCTGTTAACCTCAAGCTTAGGTTCTCTTAATACTTCCTCAATTAGGTCAATACATCTTTTGTCACTTAATCTCCTTCATAGATGTTAGGGTTAGGTCAGATTCATCGAATCCTTCCTACTTTATGTTCTTCATCTATCCTTCTAGAAATATCTTAAATCTCTTAATAGATTTACAATAAAACATTTTACAGTGCATTAAATTCTTTCATACAATCAATAAATAATGTCAACATGTTTTATATAATCCAAGAATTCAACGATGTCAGCAAGAAATCTGAATTTTTCCTCAAATGTAAATTATTGATGCTCGGTCAATACAGTGTTCAAATCCTCGGTCTTTGTTAGAAAGCTTGGTCACCTCAAAAACTATTTCCTCAGCTAATACTATCTTCCTCAGCAATTAACTGATGTTTGGTCAACACTGAATTTACTCGGCATAGACTAGCTCGGTTGACACTAACATCACTCGACTTAAACTAGATTTCTTCACTTTTGTTCGGTTAAGCCTACAAGTTTAGTCTTCATTCTTAGTTAGATAAACAATACATTATCTTATCATTGTGCCACATAATTAAGTACTCATTGAAATATCAAGATAACTCAACCTTTCCTTAGGTGCTATTGTTACCAACCTTGCATTTCCCCTTAGCAACAATCAAATAGATATAGTACTTTCTTAAATAGCAACAGTCTTACTAGTTAAGGTTTGACATCAATGACAAGACAATAATTGCTTCAATTGTAGTTTCCAACAGAATTTATCTTCCATACATATCCTTATACCTATCGCTAACTTTTCATCTTCTTTGTATGCAATTCAAGGGATGAATAATAGACTGGTTTAGTTTTTGAAAGCTCCCCCTAAGGCCATGCTTGGCCATTTATGCTAATGTGGAAATGTTGGCATCATGCAAACATCTAGTAGCATCTACTAATTCTCCCTATCTCTTAGATTCACTCTGATTCTTTTCCTTCCACACTTTTCCATTGTCTTGCTTCCTTCTTTTGTAAAAATCCAATTAAATTCATCTATATACTCTACCAAGCTCTTTACAGTATCACCAATATGTTTCTTTATTGCTATAGGTGGTCTTTTGTAGTTAATAGATCTGTTATATCTACAATAATTTTCTATATGTCCCACATTGTTACACATGAAACAAGTAACATATGATCTTATAGGTTGCATCATGTTTTGATTGACTTGTAACTTATAGATTCTTACAATGTGCCCAAAATTATTGCATTTGTAATATGTAATGCTGTTGTTCATAGTAGGTTATTTAGCAGAATATTTTTCCCTCCATATTTCATCTAGTTTCCTACATTCCTTTATTCTATGTCCATATGCCCAACAATTAGAATAATAGCCAGAAAAGGATTTGGGAATACTCTTACCTTTTAAATTCTTCTTCATGTAATGCAATTTTTTGCATTGAAAATATCTTCCTTAGAAGGGCTTGATCTTTTCTTTAGGTTCTTCATCCTGATTAGGTGCTTGCTCCTTTTTGTCTTTAGATTTTTCCTCATGAGATCTAGATCATTCAACTTCATTAAAGCCAACTCCTATCTTGTCACCTTTAGGATTTTTTCTCTCTAGTTCATCAATTTTGATACTACTCACATGAATTTTTTCAATATGATTTCTTTCCTCCACAAGCTCTTCCTTACTGATAATATTGTACTTCTCCAATTCTTGATACTTGGTTTTGACATGATTGATTTCCAGCCACATTATTCCCATCTATACATTTTCACTTTTCAAGGCCTCTTCAATTCTTCTCCTTTCATCTTTATCTTGTTGAATTTCTTTAGTCATTTGCAAAGTGGTGATCTCACATTCATGCTTTAGTACCTACTTTTCCTATTTATTTTTTTCAATCAAATCAGATGAATCATTCTTAGGTTCCATCATCCTCTAAACAAGTTATTTCCTTTTCTTCCTTGAGAGATCAAGAAGCTCCTTAAGCTTCTTGATAAGATCTTCAACTCTTCTCAGTTTGAATTTTAATTCCACATTATCAACATTAGTCTTATGTAGGTCTTCAAGTAGTACCTCAAAATTTTCTTCCAAACTACTTGAATCCATAAGAATCTCCCTCAAGCTATTAGGCTTTCTCCCCAATGGCCACAAGCTCTGATATGAATTGTTAGGATCAATAAATATAGAGAGGGGGAGGAGAATCAGTATTGCAACACTTTTAATAATTTTTAAACATTTAATAGTTAACCATGCAATAGCCAAAATAAGAAAAACACATACATAAAATAGATAACTCATAACACCATGATTTTTTTTGAGGAAACCCTAGCCAAGGGAAAACCTGATTGGGGATGGTACCCATTTATATATGTACTAGGAGTATAATATCCCTATAAGGAGACTTTTCCCTATTAAGAGAAGAATATTACATTAGTACATGTCCTTGTTAAGGGACATACCCTGTTACGATTTGATAACCCTGTTAGGGGTAAATACAAAAATGGAGCTCACTTCTCTTACAAAGGACTCGCTCTCTAGTATTACAAAATGATTTTACAATAGCCAAATTAAACTATAAAAACATTTTCTCTGCCAAAGTAGTCCTAGTTGAAGTTTGTAACAATAGTCACAAAATCTTCACTTAATCAATCATCACATATAATTTCTACTTCATTCCTCATCCTCTCATCCCAAACCTTATATATATATATATATATATATATATATATATATATATATATATGTATGTATGTATGTATGTATGTATGTATGTATGTATACATGTATATATGTATATATATATACATATACATATATATATATATATACACATATACCTATATACATATACATATATACATATATACATATATATATATATATATATATATATATATATATATATATATACATATATATACATATATACATATACATATATACATATATATATATATATATACATATATATATACATATATATATATATGTATATGTATATATATATCATCCTCTCATCCCAAACCTTATATATATATATATATATACATATATATATATATATACATATATATATATATACATATATATATATATACATATATATATATATACATATATATATTTATACATATATATATATATATACATATATATATATATACATATATATATATATGTATATATATATATATGTATAATATATATATATATCATCCTCTCATCCCAAACCTTATATATATATATATATACATATATTGTATATATATATATATATACATATATATGTATATATATATATATATATATATACATATATATATATGTATACATATATATATGTATACATATATATATATATGTATACATATAATATATGTATGTATATATATATGTATACATATATATATATGTATGTATATATATTAGATGTATAATGTATATATATGTATATACAAATATATA